>CAUYQG010158276.1:0-12910 GCA_963574415.1 Tarsius wallacei | reverse complement strand
GCCCGGCTGATTTTTTGATTTATTGTAGAGATGAGGTCTTGCTTGCCCAGGCGGGTCTCGAACCCGCGGGCTCAGGCAATCCACTCACCTCAGCCTCCCAAAGGCGTGGGATTACAGGCTGAGCCACCGAGCCCGGCGTGTGTGTTTATTTTTAATTTTTCTGTTTTATTTTTGTTTTTGCTTTTTCAAGTAACTCTGATCCCTTTCGGACATAGAAGGGCATAAATCATAAATACTCAATTTCTTTGAAATGAAGGGAAAAAGAAATAGTCTATATTAAACTAAAGAAATAAAGAAAACCCAAAAGAAAATCCAAAATTATTTTTTCTCAACTAAAATATGTTATTTTATAACCCTTGTATTACCATCATCAAATCTGAGCCAGAGTCTACTGGTCACTTTACCGTTTGGAAAACATAATCTCCCAAGACATTTACAATGAATAATTAGCTTATGCTGCAGTTCCATGCAAGGCAGAAGAAATCTTCATTCTCAAACACTAGTAACTGTCTCACAGCCATTCAGTCAAGTGCTCAGTCGATCATCTAATTTCCATCTCAGACTACCTGTTTTTCTGTGTTTTCCCTTAAACATTTGTATTTTGGTCTGGAGCTTTTTAAAATTAGAAGAGAAGATGCCTTTGCTGGTTTTTTATATATATATATATATATATATATATATATATATATTTCAGTTTATTTTTTTAGTTAGTATATTGGCATACATTTGTGTTTTATCAATTTTGGTTAAGATCATAATTGAAAAGAAAGTATGAAAATTAACAATCAATGTCAATACTCAATTTAAATGAAAATGATGCTTTAGCAAAGGTTCTGCAAAATTTAAAAAGTCTATTGTGATATTTGTTAAAGGTTTTTTGAAAGACAGGTATTTCAAAGACAGAAAAAATCAGATCAGATGTAGCCTTTAAAAATTACAATGAAGTTTCAAAAATTTTAAAAACATTTATCTTAACATATGCATCTTAGTTTCAACTTCACTGAGGTAGCCAGCCTAAAATCAGTTTGGAAATGTCAATATTTGTATACAGTGAGGAGAGGATGGGCAGATGCACCACAGGCTCAAATTCTGCAAATTATATACAAGAGAATGAGAGAGAGAATACCACACGTAGAGCCTCAAGACTCAGCCCGCCTGGAAATGGAAACTAACCTTACAGTGTACTGAGATGTGAACGGTTTGCTTTTGTGTTTTTCAGTTTATTGTATATACTCCTACATACTGAAATATGGTTGATCCTATTTAAAAAGCTGGCCTGTATTTATTTTCTTGCTGGTACCTATAGAAAAAAGCCCACAGTAGAAGAACAATTTTCTAACTTGAGCCAAAAGGCCGGTAAGATAGCTTAGACTAAATATTGTTGTACTTTGTTCAATAAACCCACACAAACACACATATAAACGCACACACAGACACACACACACACACACACATAAATGCCTGCTAAGATTGTAAAACAAAAAAAGAATTTGTCAAAGGCAGGAAATAAAGCCAGGAAAGTCAGAGTTCTGAGTGCAGAAGAGTAAATGAATATGGAACTCACAGGCTGCTTCAGTAGCATTTTCGGATTCCTTGCTGCATGGTACTTTTATTCCAATGATTATGCCCCAAGGACAAGAGACAAAGCTTTAGGCCTATGCAAAGGCAGGAGCTGAGATCAGATTAAAGACCTCTACATTAATCAGAAAAATAAGAAGGGCCAGACACCAAGGAAGTTTGTCTTGGCCCTGGGTTAAAGGAGAAATACATTACCGGAAATTAGTGGCTGGGGCCAGCCTTCACATGGACGTGTGACCAGAAATCACACTATGTATGGCATCTACACATACACATATACTGCTATGCACTCATGACGTTAATACAACTTTTAAAAGTCCCTCATCTGATTGGTGAAGCTGAAAAAGCATTTGGAAGAAGCAATTGCAAATTCTCTCTGTTGGTAGTGTACCTTCAACTCAGGCCTTAAGGAACTCTCACAGAAAATATGCCGAGGAATATAAGCTCAGACAAAACAAACAAACAAACAAAAAACTAAATAAACAAGCAAACAACAACAAAAAATTACAAAACAAATGCACAAAGAAAGGAACATAAGAATTAAAAGAAATAAAAAAGGGTAGCGCTAAACTCATAAAGGTCCTGTTTATTGAATCATTGGATATAGGATAATAGGTATATTTTATGTGATTTTTTAAAAAACAGAATAAAAGCATGAATTAGCTTACAAATATTTGTAATTATCCAATAGAACATCTAAGAAGGAAAATCTTTAAACTTTATTGAATGTGATAAATAGTGGGTTTAGATTTCACGAACAAGAGAAATAGTGAGCTGGAAAATATATCTAAAGAAATTATCCAGAAGACAGTGTTGAGCCAGATAAAGAGATGGAAAATCAGAGGGCTGAAAGTACATGGGGGTTAAAGGGAATTCTAACATTCATCTAATCAGTGTTGTAGAAAATTCAGGGAAATTTTTAACCTAATCATTGACCTCTCAATCAAAGCTAGTCTCCCAACTTCAAAGTCAGTCAACTTGCAATTACTATCTTCATATTGCTTAGGAAAAATAACTGTTGTTTAAAATTCTATATTTGGCAAAACCATCTTTCAAAAATTTGGGAAAAATAAGAACATTTTCAACCAAATAAAATGAAAAGTGAAAGAACATTTACCATTAATAGCAAAGCCACTGGTAATGGTTATACCTCAGAAAGAAACAAAATTAATTTCAAAAGGAAATCATTGCAAAAACGATGAGCAACAAAACAGTAAACATGGGTACATTAAAATAAATAATATTGTCTAAAAATTGTGGTTTAAAAAGCAGAGTAGAGTTAGAATAATGTTGAAGGAGATAAGATAGAGTTAAAAATATAGTGCAGCTGGAGGATATATGCTGGAAGGTAAATGATTAAAGTATAGATTTTTGCATTTTACTTGATGATGTTGATTAAATTTAATTTGTCCTCAGAATTCATGGTAAAGTTTTCGAGTGTAAAAATTGAAAACCAGTATATAACTTCTAAACCAGGATCAGCAAACTTTTTTTTGTAAAGGACCTGACAGTAAATACCTAAAGAATGAGTGTAGCTCTATTACAACAAAACTTTCTTTACAAAGACAAGCAAGTAATGGGTTGGTTTTGGTCCCTGAGCCTGGATTTCTGGCCCTTATTCTAAACCAGTAATTGTGATAAAATACAATCAGTTTGATAAAGTAAAAAAGGAGAGAAAGGTGAGAGAGACATATAAACAGAAGGAAACTTGTATATAATGATATGATAGAAAGTCAGGTATATGCATATAATTTTAAATGTAAGTGGATTGAAAAGATCTCTATAACCGTATTACATTGTAAAATAATAACTTCAAAAAGTAGCTATGTGTTGGGTAAAGGCTCAAATCCACAGGAAATTTGGAAGTAAAATGATGGGAAATATATAACAGGACAATATTCAAAAACAACAACAAAAAAATCTGATTTTGTTGTATTAATAAAGTACATTTATATATACTGTAACACACACACACACACACACACACACACACACACACACACAATTACTAGAGACAATGAGGATCCATACAGATTGATAAAGCTTTCAATCACCATTCTCATTTTTAAGCTGAAATATACCTAATACTACGTGTTAAAAATGTATAAAGTCGAAATTGTTAGAACTATAACGAATTTAAATAGTGTACCAATTTTAATGAAGGATTTCAGTGAACCGCTCTCATTAATTGATAGAATAACAAGGAAAAAAAAGATTAGTGAAGATAGAGTATATGTGCCCAACTAAAAACATGATTTAATGGACATATATAGAATACTGCATAATACAAATTATTTTCAAGCAAATATGGAACATTTTTGAAAATTGATCATTTCAATCACTTCAAAAAATAAGTTCGTTAAACCAAACCACATTTGTGGCAAGAATAAATGATTATATTGGAGCAATGTATTTTTTTCTTTGTCTTTGACATGTGCAAGTTAAAAAACAAACAAAGCATGTCCTTTAGAAAGATTGTACCTGTGAGTACAGACAGCACTCCTTTTAAATTTGAGGATCTACTATTGCTGCCTGTTTAATTTTTGGCGTATCTTCTCATAAAATAGTTTCTAGACTAGCCTTTACATTTGCTTGTTTAAAATGAATAAATTAAGACTTTATCTTGGCACATATTGACATCTTTTTAAAGTTATTGATGCTGACAATTTGAAAATTACTTGTTTCAAAGATGAAAGTCAATAGTATTGTATCAATTATTAAATGTTGATGTCATTAAGCTTCTCTAAGGTGTTATATTTGGGAATGAAATAGAATATGGGAGAACAAGTACTTCTCCAAAGCTGTCCTGGTAGAAAGGAGGTATATTTGAAGAAACTCTTGGCTATTAAACATTAGGGGTCCAATGAATCTCTTCTCATGCTAACCTTATATTATTAGGGGCTGCAATGAAGTAAAAACAAGTTTAACTAATTTCTGCATCCTCAATACACCAATAAAGCTTCTGGGCCCTGATTCCTTTTTTTTAATGCACGAAGAAAGTTATCTCTAAATTTTTCTTGCTGATGTTCTATTGATTACTAAAGACATTTCTCTTTGCTACTTCCTTCAAAAAAAGGCTAAATACACCAAATCAGGTGTCTTTAATCCCTCTATTAAATAGCTGTAGCACCTGTAATTTTGAGACATGCATCTCATTCTGTCAGTTACTTCAGTTATTTGAAAACATCTACCTTTTCCATTGTAAAAATAAATCTTACCATGTGCATACACTTATTAATTTCTTAAAAGTTATCACAAAAATGTTCTCAGAGTTGATATGTGACTTAGAAATAAGTGGAAATTGTCTTAATTTATTATTTTAATGGGAAAGAAATAGCACGCATAAATGAACATATCAAAGTTGAGAAAGTGGGGGAAATACATTCCTTATTTTAAAACCAATGAACCTAAAGTATCTTTCACTTTTAGAGTATGCTGATCTGGACTAAACAATAAACACAATATAAGACCTACAGAATGACCTAGTTCTTCTAACTTATATAGGAGGAAGAAAAAGGCTTCCATAAAAATAGAAAGTGCTGCCTAATTTATATAATGATGATACATAGTTGGACATAGAGACAAAAGGAATGATTTATGTAGATATCCACAGGAATGCATTCCAGGCAAAGACAGCAGCAATTACAAAAGTGTGGTTGGCATTTCAGAGACACAGCATGGAGGTCAGTGTAGCCATGGCAGCATGATTGATGAGAAGGAAGGTAGGACAAGAGTGCAGACTGATAGCACACTGGCTGCGAGGAACCACATCATATAGGATCTTGAAGGCTGCTGAAAGGGGTTTTCATGCTGAGATGCGCAGTCATTTGATGGTTTTGGGCAAGAAGAAAGCATGAATTGTGTTTCAAAAGGAATGCTGGCCAGTGTGAGAACACTGGGTGGAACAGTTTAGGAGACATTGAAAAAAAGGCAGCCCTGGAGGATGGCAACTTGAACTAGTGTGGTAACTATAGAGATGATGAGAGGTGATTGGAGTCTGGAAACATTTCAGAGGTGGAGTTGATAAGATTTGGTAATGGGATGCAAGAGAATAATGAGTTAAGAATGACTCCTGTTAATTTGGTCTAAATTACTGGAAGGAAGAAGGCATCATTTACTGGGCTTCAGCATAAGACAAGGAGGAATTGCTCCAAGGAGTTGAGAACTTGATTACAGGCATGTTGACTTCCAAGTAAGAGGCCCAGAAAGTAGTTAGAAATGTAAGTCCTTAGATTTCAGGAGAGGTCCTGGCCAGAAATACAAACATTTTGGCCATCGGCATGTGATGGCATTTAAAGCCATATAATCAATGAGATTATCACTGCAGATACAAGCAACTAGCAGTTATGAAAACCCTTCTTCAACTTTTAATACCCACAACTTAATCATACCCAAGATCTACCTACGCTATTGAGATGAAGACCATTACTGTAGTGCTGGGGGATATTTCTTATGCCATGGAGCTTTAGGAATAATGCTATCTCTGTTTAAACAGAGATAGGCCAGTTGGAAATTCCTTGAAATTTTGTAGAAAATAAAATTTGGCATTAGTTTACCAAATATCTTTACTTGCTAAGCCTTTAAGATATTTCAAGGAGCTCTTGGGAAAATGAATATGGTAGTGAGGGGGAAATAATAAATGATGCTAAATATCTGTGAACGTTTATATAAGATTTCATTGATATAAATGCTACAAGCATATGAGCTCTTAATAAAAAAAAAATAAGAAAAGTAAAGTGTATTTTCTACCAATTCTGTATATGTAATAAGGAGGAAAAAGAGCTTAAATGGTAGCACAAATGGTTTCAGAGAGACATGAATAAGATACTTCTGATATAAAATACTACTGAATACTAATATGGCTCTACAAGAAAAGGCTTAGAAAAACCTTTCATAGAAGCAATGTTAATATTTGATCATCCTGTCTCTTATCATTGACCAGGTAGTTCTACCTTAAACCTTTAGATTGTAAATTCCTTTGTAGATTCTTAACAGTTCTTTAGTTTACATGACCTTATTTTGTGCTAAAAGTAAAGCTACTTTCTGTTAGTAGAATTGCAACCATTTTTGCATTAGTACCTAGTTAGCAAGAAAGTTTGTTTTCTAAATAATAGAATATACTAGTACAAAAGAATTTAAGTCACAGAGAAACAGTGTGAGTATTAGTCCAAACACTCCTAGATGTTGTCATATTAGTATGAATACTCTGTAAGTGAAAAATATTATGAGGTCAAAATCGTTTTGTTTTTTATGAGATATTTCACCAAAATATGGGTTTTTTTTGATACCTATCTTTGATCTGTGGTAGTTGCTCTTATTTCAGTTTTACTAGGTTTAAATATCAGTACAAGTTTTGTCTCTAGAGTCTGAAGAAGTCTTTTAAGAATGCCTTGTGTTCTATCTGTTTTATTATTCAAGATTTCTAACAGCTCTCTTAGGGAGTGTGATAGCCTGGATGATGCAGGAGTTGATTTAGAAGAGCTTAGCCAAGTCTGCAGTGTGTTTTAACTAGAATGAACACATAGAAGAAGTCTGTTTTCTTACTTTTCCTTTCAAGAATCTCCTCATAAGGATGTGGAAAGTACCAGACAACTCAGAAAGACAAATGCTTAATCTGCTTGAAATAATTGTATCAGACCAGTTTTGCCAACTAATATATAAAACAATGTTCAACTGTACTAAAATTTATGAAAAGGCAAATAAAGATTAGAATAAGGTAACATTACATACCAGATTGGCGAATTGTTTTTTAAAGAAAGTTTTAACATTAACTGTTTAAGAAAATATAACCAAGGACTATTATATTGCTGATGAGAGTATAAACTGGTAAAAATAATTTTGAAAGCAATTTACATAATCATGTTAAGAAGAACATGTTAGGAAGGACATCTCCTATCTTGAAAACACCTCTGAGGAACAGAACTAGAAAATTATACAAAAAGGTTGATGACAAACAACAATAAATATATGCATGTATGTTACAACTGAAAACACTGGCATGACACAGATATGAGTGAGGATGCCCTAAAACCTGAATTTATTTACTAAAAAATTGTGTATTCATTTTAATATGTGTAAACTTCAATAACCTACAAAGTACTCTCCGTTTGATGCAATACATCTATTAAGATGCTTTTCCCATTGCTAGTCAATTTTCTTGACTTTTAGTGCTTCTGGCATTTTTTTTTGTTTCACACCTTCCACATCAGCAAAACATTTCTCTTTGAGGAACATTTTCATCCCAGGAAACAACAAATAGTCACTCAGAGAGATCCAGTGAATATGGAGGGTGGAGCATGCGGGTCATGCCAATTTTGGTCAAAAACTGCTGATCACTCAACACAGTGTGGGAAGGTACGTTATCATGGTGGAAGAACCAGTCGCCTGTTTGTCACAATGTGGGACGTTTCTTCTGCAAATCATGAGGCAACCTGCTCAAAACTTCCAAATAAAAACTTTGGTTAGCCATTTGATCCAGAGGAACAAATTCCAAGTGTCCTAGAAGGATCCCACCCTCCAAAAGATAATTCTGAGTTTTGGGGAGTCTCCTCCTAGTATCCACCTATAGAAAATGGACAAATATATCATATTATATGGCAGCAAAAATGAATAAACTATACCTCTATGGGTAAATCCCACAAACATAGTATTGAAGAAATAGATGTACATCACAGAAGATTATATATAGTATGATGTAATTTTTAAAAAATCTCAAAATAAGGCAAAACTCAGCTTTATATATGTACATTATATATACATTATATATAGTATACATTATATATAATATATATAAAATATACATTAAAGAATAATAAGATCATGTTAAAAAATTCAAGGTAATGGTTTTTTCAAAAGTATGAGATAGTGATTTAATAGATGAAAGAGATATTTGTAAATATATTTCTTAGTATGCATGGTAGGAAAAAAGGAAAGGATTAAATATAAATATTACCCTAGCTGCAATTTAGAGAATGAATGGAAGAAGGAAGGCCCAGGTCGGAAAATGTCCATTCCCCTCATACTTTGTTATATTTTACTACTTAATTATTGCATTTAAGCTGTTGTGCTTTGTTGTCTACTTGGATCCTCATTAAAAGAAGATGCTTAAGAACTGGCCTGCAGTAACCATCTTCCTCCAAAAAATAAGCCTCAGGCATCCCATTCCCCTAAATCATTTCCCCAATTAGGCATATTAAAGGAGGCATTTTCTCAGTGGGGTCTTTAAGAATCAAGAAAGGCTTGATTATATTAAACTTAATTGTGAATATGTGTGTAAGATACTTAAGTGAGAAATGACATATGTTTAAAAGCAAATAAAAACCAACAGTTGCAAGTGCAATGACTTTTGGGGCCTGTGGAGTCAGAAAAGGTAGCCAGAGGAGAAACTGGAGGAGATTACTGTGTTCTACAGGGGGTTATGGTACACTGTATTCATAGACCCAGTTATTTTATCATAACTGTAGTCACATCCTTTGCCATTGAACTTTGAAGCACGTCTAACTAAAAGGGTGAAGTGCATTTTTTCACTCCTTGCCTTTGAACTTGACTACATGACTTACTTTGTCCAATGGAAAGTTGATGGATGTAGCATAAACAAAGCCTTGGGTAACACTAGTGTGATTGGGCTTTGGGCTTTCTTTATTGTGTCTCTTATTGCCAAGCGAAGGACATGTCTAGGCAGTCTGATGCTGCAGGACAAGGATGAGAAACTCTTGGAGCAAAGGACCTAAGGACACATGAGAGCACAGGCAAGATCAGAGCGACCAAACTTTGCTCAGATTAGATAAACTGACCTATAAATAACCTGAAGATTTGTGAGTAAATAAATCCTTAATTCTGAACTCTGCTGAGATTTTTGTGGTTGGTTGTTACACAGTATTATTATGGCCTTAGTTTATTTCTACAGACCTATAAACATAAGTTATAGCTTTATTCCATGAGCTCTCTTCTTTTTGTCAATGGTGAAAAACACTTGGCTGTTATCACAAAAGCTCTGAATGTGAGTATTATTAATCTCTCATTTCCTAGAAATGTTAGTTCTGGGTGATCACATAGATTGATTTTTTTTTACAACTTATTTCTAGGATTAAGCACGTGTTTATTTTTTCCATGGGAATTAAGCACAAGATCTGCTCTTTAGGTCACATTCCATATTGCATTATAATAAAAGGAAGAAACCAAAGTCAATTTTGTTCTACATGTCAGATACATTTTATCATAGTTATTAAATCTCAAAGTTGATTTTTATTACTCTTTTAAAAAGCTGCATTTACTTATGGTTGGAACAAATTTTACATGATTTCTTATCCTTTAGTTTTGCGGACAGTAAATGTACAGTTCTATCTCATAGATTCATTTTACATAATTCTCATAGCAATTAAGAACAACTGGTGACTTTCTGTTGAAAGTTTTCAAACTGTCGCTTCAGGAGGCTGAAGATCAAGTTATTTTTCAATAATATTTTAAAATGTAACTTTTATTGTGTCAAAAGAATAATCACAGTGACAATCTTGAAAAAAAAGACAACTTATAATTTAAGTACATGGCAAAAGAATATTGATGCTTAGATATTGTCTCTAACCAGCTGGTATTACATACTACACACTCAAAGTACTTATAATTGAAAACTTTTTTGAAAGAACATACTATGGTGAATGAAATACTTTACAAAAGTGTTCACTGCGTGATATCTTTCAAGAGCTCATTCTAAAAAAACACATGGTAGAATAGAAAGACTGCCTTCCTCTGCATTTGCTCCATCCCTCTTCTTGAATATTTTCCTTTTAGAACACCACACCAATTCTGGTTCCTTCTCTCTCAGGTACTTGGAAGGCTCATATTCCTTAGTAGTTTAGTTTATACCTGTCTGCCTGTGTGCCTTTTATCTCTTCTTTACAGTACTTTTCTTTTTTCAATTTTTATTTTAAAGATATGGGGAACAAGTCAGGATTGGGTACATAAGTGGTCTAGGTACAAGAGAAGTTTAGGCCTTTCATTGCCCCTCACTCTGCCTGGATTAGGATCAGGCACACTTATTGATTTTATGCCCCCCTCCCCCAGCCCCCCGGCAGTGTCCTGCTACTGCCAATCCCTTTCTTATAGTGTGATGATAGGAATTCAGGGTCCAATTATGAGTGATAACACGTGGTAATTATTTCTTTGTTTCTGTGATAGACACTGAGTGTGACAGACTCCAAATCTATCCAAGTTGCTGCACAGTCCATAGTATTTTCCTTCTTTAGGGCAGTACAACATTCCATCATGTATATGTACCACATCTTTTTACCCAGTCCCGTTTCAATGGGCAGCACAGTTGGTTCCATCTTTTTGCTACTGTGAATAGTGCTACAATAAACATACCTACATGTGCAGGTATCTTTTTTGTAGAATGATTTGAATTCTCCCAGGTATTATCCAGACGGAGGATGGCTGGCTCTTAAGGAAGACCGATTTCTAGTTCTTTTAGGAATTGCCACACTGTTTTCCATAGAAGTTAAACTAGTTTGCACTCCCACCAACACTGTATGCTTTTCTCTGCATCCTTGCCCACATATGTTGCTTTTTGTTTTATTAATGATGGTCATTCTTACTGGAGTTAGGTGGTATCAATGTGATTTTGATTTGCATTTCTCTGATGATTAGTGAGGCTGAGCACTTATACATGTGTCTGTTGGCTTCTCATATACCTTGTTTTGAGACGTGTCTATTCATGTCTTTTGCCCACTTTTTGATGGGACTGTTTGCTTTTTTCCTTTCAGTATATTTGAGTTCCTTGTAGATCCTGGATGTTAAGCCTTTGTCAGGTATACAGTTGGCAAATATTTTTTCCCATTCTGAGGGCTGTCTCGCTACTCTCTTTATGGTTTCTTTTGCTTTGTAGAATATTTCCAGTTTGATGAGGTCCCACTTGTCTATTAACTTATGGCATGGGCATATGGGATTTTGTTCAGGAAATTGGTTTGGTTGCCTATTCCAATTTCCATAAGGGTGTCTACTGCATTTTCTAGGGTTCTTATGGTTTGAGGTTTTACATTTAGATCTTTGATCCATTTAGAGTTGGTTTTTGTGTATGGTGATAAGTAGCGGTCCTGTTTCATTCTTCTACATGTGGTTGGCCAGTGTTCCAAGCACCATTTACTGAATAGGTTCTCCTCTCCCCACTGGTTGCTGGTGGAGGTTTTGTTGACAATGAATTGGTTGAGAAATTGAGATTTTGCTTCTGGAGTCTCTATCCTGTTCCATTGGTCCATATGCCTGTTCTTGTACCAATACCAGGCTGTTTTGATTACTATAGTTTTATAATAAAGTTCAAAGTCTGGAATTGGGATACCTCCCACTTTGTTTCTTTTGCTAAGTACTGTTTTGGCTATTTGTAATAATTTTTGCTTCCATATGAATTTCTGAATTGTAGTTTCCAAGTCTGAGAATAATGATGATGGTAATTTAATGTGTATTGCATTTAATCTGTGGATTGCTCTGGGTAGGATGGACATCTTTTTTTTTTTTTTTTTTTTGAGTTGGAGTCTCACTCTGTCGCCCAGACTGGAGTGCAGTGGCCGCTTCCGGCCACTGCAGCCTCAACCTGCTGGACTCCAGCAATCCTTCCGCCTCAGCCTTCCGAGTAGCCAGAATTACAGGCGCGCGCTACCACGCCCGGCCAATTTTTTTAATTTATTGTAGAGATGAGGTTTCACCTGCCCAGGCGGGTCTCGAACCCGCGGGCTCAGGCAATCCACTCACCTCAGCCTCCCAAGGCGCGGGATTACAGACTGAGCCACTGAGCCCGGCTCCACAAATCTTTTATTTTTAGTTTCCCAAAACATATGTATGTTTCACAAATATTTATCAAATGCCCTTTTTATGATGAACACCATGCCAAGCCTTACAGATATAAATATAAGCTAGATAGAAATAGTTCCTGCCCTTATAGCATTTACTCTCTTACGTAAGCAATCACAATGAAGTGTGGTAGATATTTAGAAAAGAAAAGTGAAAATATAAGTACAATTGTCAGATAATATATAGGATGCTCAGCTAAAATTGAATTTCAGATAATGCATTAATTAGTATAAGTATGTCCCATACAACCTGGAAACCCTGTGGAAGTTCAGAGAAGAAGCTTTAGACCTAATACAAGGGGATACAAAAAGACTTCCTGGAGGAAGGGGTATTTAAACTGTAACCTAAGTTTGGTTTTTTTTGTTTTTTGTTTTGGTTGGAGTCTCACTCTGTCGCCCAGACTGGAGGGCAGTGGCCGCTCCCAGCCACTGCAACCTCGACCTGCTGGGCTCCGGCGATCCTTCCGCCTCAGCCTTCCAAGTAGCTGGAACTA
>CAUYQG010158275.1:0-12007 GCA_963574415.1 Tarsius wallacei | reverse complement strand
TAAATCAAAAAACTAGCCGGGCGTGGTAGCGCGCGCCTGTAGTTCCGGCTACTTGGAAGGCTGAGGCAGAAGGATCGCCAGAGCCCAGCAGGTCGAGGCTGCGGTGGCCGGGAGCGGCCACTGCACTCCAGTCTGGGCGACTGAGACTCCAACTCAAAAAAAAAAAAAGATCATCAGTCTAAGCAACACAGCAAGACCTTATCTCTACCAAGAATTAAAAAAAAATTAGCCAGTCATGGTGGCATGCACCAGTAGACCTACCTGCCTAGCTGCTTAGGAGGCTGAGGCAGGAGGATCACCTGAGCCCAGGAGGTTGAGGCTGTAGCGAGCCATGATCCTGTCACTGCACTCCAGCTTGGGTGAGAGTGAGACTCAGACCGAAGAAAAAAAAGAGAAGAAGAAAACCCAACAACGGGCAGGCCAAACAAAGCAGCTCTGTAGACTGCCAATTTTTATCCTGATGCTAAACACATTTTCAGGTGTTGGGACCCTGGCCCTTTGCCCTTCCTATCAGTATACATGGCTTGTCCCTGGGCCCTCTGTGCCTCCTGCCCTTCTGGGGCTGAGCAGTAGAGGGCACTTTTCCGGTACCCAGGAGCCTAGGCTCTCCTTTGTCTTCCTCGGCTCAGTGCCCTGTTCTGAGTCACCAAGCCCGGGAAAACCCAGGAATTCAGATTGATGGGAAAAGCCTTGGCCTTGCCATGCTCATTCCAAACTCCACAGCAGGAAGAAGCTGCCAGCCACTGAAGCCAGAAAATGATGGTGGTGACGACTAAGGCCTGCTGGGTTCTCAGCTGTCCAGGGTGGACCTAGGGGAGGTGGCTGCCTCTGGGCCCTGCTTCCTTGGGGGCCCACCCTGGGAGCCCACGGTCACACAGTTGGCCCCTCCCCTTCCCCCTCCCCCTGCAGTTGCAAGATAGGGACAGAAAGTGGATTGCACCATAAAAGCCTGAGAAAGCGGCTCCAAAAATAACACCTGAACAAAACCTGCTTTGAACTTTTTGCATTCATTAGAAGCTTCTTCAGGGCCCAATGGCAGGGTTTATAATCTTAGAATTGTTCAGTCAGGCACGGTGACAGGGAATCTATCCCCTCAGATAGAGCCAGGATGCGGGAAATATCAAATGTGTTACATTGTCATGAGACAGCGCTAGACTTCAAAGAGTCTGGTTTAATGGAGAAATGCTTCAAGGAACAGAACGCACGACCAACATCATTATAGGCTGGCTCCAACCTTGCTCAAATATGTACATAAATATCCCGAGAAAAAACAGGAACGCAAAACATAAAAACGTCCTTAGTGGTTATCTCATGGGATGCGAGTGACTGTATTTTCTATTTGTGTGTTGCCTCAGAAAGGATTTAAGGAAGCTTACAGATAGGCAAAGTACAATTGATCCAAAAATAAGAAGGTGGAGGCAAAGAGAAATGTAGGGAAATAAAACTGAGGCAGAGGAAAAGCTATGCATTATGATACATTAGATGAAACCATGACACTGCCAATCTCTGTAAACCAAAGACTGTCCAGGCTGGGTGCGGTGGCTCACACCTATAATCCCAGCACTTTCGGAGGCCAAGGCAAGAGAATTGCCTGAGCTCAGGGGTTTGAGACCAGCCTGTGCAACATAGCAAGAGCTTGTCTTTACAAGAAATAATAAAATAAAAAATAAAACAAAATAAAAACTAGCTGGGTGTGGTGGCATGTGCCTGTAGTCCCAGCTAGTCCAGGGCTGAAACAGAAGGATCTCCTGAGCACAGGAAGTCAAGGCTACAGTGAACTGGGATCACGCCACTGCACTCCAGCCTGAGTGACAAAGTAAGACCCACAACTCTAAATGTTAAATAACCAATGCAGTGGTCTAGCAGTGGGACCGGACACAGCTGGCATGGCCAAGAATGTTTTAGCCTCTCCCGAGCACTAAAGCACAAGTCAAGCCAGGTGGGAGGATTGGCCAGAAAATTCTCAATGGCTCTCAACGTTTAAACAGTAGTTCCCAGTGTCTGGTTCCCAGACTGGCAGCCCTTGTTAGCAATGCAACTTCCCAGGCCCTACCCCAGATATCTGATCAGAACATCCAGGGACACGGCTCCGCCATTGTCCTCAAGCAATCCTGGCATACACGTAAGTCTGAGAACTGCTGGTCTAAGACTTAGAACCTGAACTTTGTGCTCTAGAACGACCTCCATGGCATCCATATTTGCTCCAGCCTGAACACTCTCCTTCTGCGTCACCTCCTCCAGGCAGCCTTCCCTGAGTAAAGACACCTACTGTGCCTTATGAGTCTTCCTATCTCTGTTGCCTGGCACAAAGTCTAGTTCACCATGCCTGCTCAGTCAACGTTCGTCGAGGAGTAAGGAAAGCAAAGAGGACACGTAAAAGTGGGGTGCAGGGGCTGTTCTCAATGGAGCAGGGGTAACATCTGCCTGAGTCACACTCTGGCCAGTGGCCCAGAGCACAGTCTGCAGTGACAAGGGCCAGGTGGAGCCAAAGGCCTTGACATGGAGACCCGACCCACAGGTCCCTACTGAGAGGAGCGGCCACAACTCAGCTTCAGCTCATTGTCACTGTCGGGAATTGGGACCAATGTGGCCCTCTCTCACACTTCAGGAGCCAGAAAGACGACTTCTAGGATAAGATTCAAGAATTTTTCAGTGTGGTTTCAAAAAAAGACTATTTAGCCCAAAAATGCAATAGTAGGAGCCAAAGAAAATGTATGTCAAGCCAAAAAGCAGCCCACTAACTGCCTGTTAGCTTTGCCACCTGCCTGGTGTCTGCTGAGTCCTTTTGAGAACTTGAATTCCTGACAACAGCAGTTAAGATAAGTTGCTTGAGGGCCGGGATGCTGTACTCTTACTCACTGCTGTGTTCCCCAAACCCGGAAGGATTATCTGACGCAGAGCAGGGCTCAGTTGACATTTAGGGGTGAATGAATGACACAGGCCAGCCGTAAGCCACCAATATCATGCCCTGTCTTTGTGCCGATTCCCCCTTGATCAGAACCTGGTTCATCTCAGGAGGGAAGGCTCCCAAGAGCCTACTTCATCCCACTCCCACCCAGACCCTCTGAAAAACCCAGTGCCCTCCCACTCTCCACCACAGGACACAGAGGGTGAGGAGGGGGCTGCCCATTGTTTTCAAGTGTCCATGCTTATACCAGGAGGAATTTGTGCCAGGAACAGCACTAATCACAGCAACAATACAACTTTTGACCTCAAAGGAACTCAATAAAACTGAGATTTTTTTTTCTGCATTACTAGAGACTTTACATCCCCTGAGAAAGACCAAGGAGGCTTGCGATTTTTAACTGCTACTTCTGTCACTTCGTTTTTTCTGACCTGCAGGGGATGGGGACCTTGACTGTGACCCCCATTGGAACATGCAAGCAGGTAGCCTCAGAGGGGCAAACACAGCCTAGTCTCAACTTATTTCAGAAAGTGAGCCCTCCCATGTTTGGGTCATTGCATGGGTCACAGTTCCTCCCCTTATGATACGTCTGTGAAATTTCACTTCTTTCCAGAAGCTTCTGGAATAGCCCCTTATGATCCAGGTCAGTAGACCCCTACTCACCAGGAACCTATCGAAACATTCTCATCTCTCCCAGGCGTGTAATGTGCCATCCTGCGTATAATTCTGTGGAAACCTTTGTTCGGATACAATCATAGTGCTGCACATTTATTTATAGGTCACACAGAAGCACTGAATGTTTCAGTTGGACCAAACCTTAGAAATCATATAGCCCAGTGATTTTTCCATGCAAATAAAAAGCAGAATCGCTTGACATCCCACTTTCTTCCTCTCAATCTTTCTTCCTGCCCTGGGATAACGTGCAGTGTGGGTGGGGGGTACAGATGCGTGAAGCCCCTGGGATTCCTGAGTTGCAGTTGGAAAATCTGATCCAAATCTTATATCTGGGGAGGTGAGGAACTTCCTGAAAATGGCTGTTATAAAAGGAATCTATAGTCACATGGGGCCTGGCACATTGGCTCACCCCTGTGATCTCAGCAATTTGGGAGGTGGAGGTGAGTTGATCACTTAAGTCCAGAATCTCAAGAACAGCCTGGACAATATAGCAAGACCTCAGCTCCACAAAAGGAAAAAAAAGTAGCTAGGCTTGGTGGTTGGCAACTATAGTCCCAGCTACTAGGGAGGATGAGGAGAGTGGATTGCTTGAGCTCAGGTGGTCGAGGTCAAGGATGTGCTGAGCTGTGATTGCTTCACTGCACTCATGTGGGCCACAAAATGAGACCCCCAACTCAAAAAATGGAAATAAAAATAGGTTGGGCATGGTGGTTCATACCTATAATCCCAACACCTTGGGGAGGCCAAGGTGAGAGGATTGTCTGAGCCCAGGGGTTTGAGACCAGCCTAGGCAACTTGGTGAGACCTGTGTCTACAATAAATAAAAAAATTAGCCAGGTGTGGTGCCGCACACCTGTGGTCCCAGCTACTTGGAAGACCAAGGCGGAAGGATCGCCTGAGCCCAGTAGGCTGAGGCTGTGGTGACTGTGAGCGTGCCACTGCACTCCAGCCTGAGCGACAGAGTGAGACTCCAACTCCAAAAGAAAAGAAAAGAAACCCTTCTGGTTTTTAATTTTCTATATAGAGGGCTTTGGTGTTTTTAGAGACAGTCTCGCTGTCACCCAGACTGGCGTGCAGTGACGTGATCACAGCTCACTGCAGCCTTGAACTCCTGGGCTCCCATGTTGCTAACCCCATGGCAAGAGCTCAGCCATCTTACTCAACCTCTCAGCAGCACTGAATGCTCACGGTCCCTCCCTCCGACCTGAGATCCTTTCATCACTTTGCGTCTTTCTTGCCAGTCCTCCTACACCGCTAGTCATTCTTCCTCAAACCTCCCATCTGGAGTCCCTTCCTGATCTCCACACATCAACGTGCCTCAGGGCTCAGCCCTGGGATCTCTTCCACTCACCTCCTAGGTCAATGGCTCTCAAACCTGGTCATGACTCAATCAGAAACACATTCCACACCCTGACCCAGTTCATGCACACAGACACAAACACCACCAAAACAAAACACTGCACAAAACAATGACCAACTTTACGATGTAAACGGCACTCTAAAATTTTCTGTTTCTTTGTTCTCTTTACAATGTTGCTCAGGACCACTACTGAGTTACGAAATTGATTTCATGACCCAGTAATGGGTTACTCCTGTAGCCAGAAACTCCACCTTGGTCTTTAAATGCCTTTAACATGCTGACAACTTCCACATGCATCCTCTCCAGCCTGGAACTGAGCTTCAGAGGAGAATCTCCAGCTGCTGACTGCAGTTTTCCTGACGGCATCATATACCAGCCTCTCCACTCCTGACTAGCTCAGTCATGATTTGCCCAGTTGCTCAGATAAAGATTTTAGAAGGCTGGAAGAGGTGGCTCACACCTGTAATCCCAGTATTTTAAGAGGTGGAGGTGATAGAATTGCCTCAGCCCAGGGTTCCGAGACCAGCCTAGGCAACCAAGACCTCATCTCTACAATAAATAAAAAATTAACCAGGCATGGTGGCTTGCACCTGTGGTTCTAGCTACTTGGAAGGATTGCCTGATTCCAGCAGGTCAAGGATGTGGTGGCCATGAGAGTGCCACTGCACTCCAACCTGGGTGACAGAATGCGATTCCAACTCAAAAAAATGTTGTTTTTTTTAAATTTTAGAGGGCTAGGCATGGTAGTTCATGTCTGTAATCTCAGCACTTTGGGAGACTATGGAAGGATTGCTTCAGCCCAGGAGGTTGAGACTGTGGTGAGCCATGATCGTGCACTGCACCCCAGCCTGGTTGACAGAGTGAGATCCCGACTCAGGAAAGAAAGAAAAAAAGTTAGCCTAAATTTATACCCCTTTAACTTTTCACCCTACATCTAATATATCCTAAAATCCTTCAAATGCTGGATGGGGTGGCTCACATCTATAATCCCAGTACAGCACTTTGGGAGGCTGAAGCAGGCAGATTACTTGAGCCCAGGAGTTCAAGACCAGCCTGGGCAAGATAGCAAGACTTCATCTCTAAAAAAAAATTTTAAATTAGCCAGGTGTGGCGGCGCACACCTATAGTCCCAGCTACTCTGGAGGCCGAGGCAGGAGGATCGCCTAAGCCTGGGAGGTTGAGGCTGTGGTGAGCCATGACCATGCCACTGCATTCCAGCCTGGGCAACAGGGTGAAACCTTGACTCCAAATAAAACTCTTCATTAAATGGCTCTATTTAACACACTCCCCAGGGCACTCACTTCCACCATCTATTTCCATGCTAGTCCGGCTGCCATCTTCTCCTAGATGATGCCCAGCATCTTCACTGACTTCTGCGTCCACCCCAACTTTCTAGTCTATTTTCCAAGACAGCAGCCAAAGGGATCTTTGACATGAACTAGTTCGCGTCCTTTCCTACTCCAACTTACCCACGCCTCCCACCTCACCTACAATGTCTTGCTCAGACCAGAGACTGATCCAAGCTCATTTCCTCTGGCTTGGTCCACACTAGCTCTCTCACTGATCCTCAGACTTGGCTGCCATGTCCCCCATCCAAGGCTCATGGACCTTTCTGGCCCTTCCTCCTGAAAGGCAGAAAACATGATTGTTCCCTTTCACTCAAGTCTCTGCTCAAATGTCACTTCTTTCGGGAGAGCTTCCCTGACCACCTGGGAACTCTGTGGCCTCTTCCTTTGCCTTGTTTTTCCTTTTCTTCAATCTTATGACATCACATTGTTATGTATTTTTTCACTTTTCCATTGTTTATCATAAGCTCCTCGGGGAGGACTGTGTTGATCACTGAGCCTAGCACGTGCCTGATAACTCAATGAATACTCAGTGAATATTTGTTGACAATAAATCAAACTCCAGCTACTTGGAAGGCTGAGAGGAAAGGATCACCTGAGCCCAGCAGGTAGAGGCTGTGGTGGCCGGGAGCGGTCACTGCACTCCTGTCTGGGTGGACAGAGTGAGACTCCAACTCAAAAAAAAAAAAAAAAAAAAAATCGAACTCAAATGCCTTTAGTGCAGGCAGGACAATGTATGGAATGGCCAGATGGAACTGATAGGGAAATGTGAGCTTGAGGCAAAAGTAGAAAGGGCATGCCTTGCCCTCAAGCTGTCAAGTTCATAAGCAACACAAAACTAGTCTAACCCAAAACACCACTCTGCTGACATAGATAGGATCCCTCAACAGGCTACCAGTTCCCTTCAAAAACTCAGAGGCCCGGCTGGTGGCTCACGCCTATAATCCCAGCACTTTGGGCGGCTGAGGTGAAAGGATTGCTTGAACCCGAGAGGTTGAGGCTGTGTGAGCTGTGATCGTGCCACTGCATTCCATCCTGATTGCTAGATGAGATTCTGACTCAAGAAAAAAAAAAAGAGCCAAAAATTGTACCCTTTTAACTTTTTCACCCTACATCTAATACATTCTAAAATCCTTCAAAAGCTAGGTGCAGTGGCTTTTGCCTATCATCCCAGCACAGCACTTCGGGAGGCCGAAACGGGAGGATCGCTTGAGCCCGGGAGTTTGAGACCAGCCTAGGCAACATAGTGAGACTTTGTGACTCTACAAAAAAAATTAAAAAATTAGGCAGGCTTGATGGTGCACGCCTGTAGCATACTTAGGAGGCTGAGGTGGGACGGTTGCTTGAGCTCAGGTGGTCCAGGCTGCAGTGAGCTATGAGCGAGCCACTGCACTCCAACCTGGGTGCCAGAGAGAGATTTTGTCTCTTCAAAAAGCTGGGCTGGGCTTGGTGGCTCAGCCTGTCATTCCAGCACTTTGGGAGGCTGAAGCGAGTGGATTGCTTGTGCCTGCGGTTCAAGACCAGCCCGGGTAACATAACGAAACCTCATCTTTACAAAAAATAAAATAAAATAAATTAGCCGGGCATGGTGGCGCATGCCTGTAGTCCAAACTACTTGAGGAGGCTGAGACAAAAGGATTGCCTGAGCCCAGGAGGGCCAGGCCGCAGTGAGCTGCGATTGTGCCACAGAATTGCAAGACTGGGCAACAAAGTGAGACTCTGACTCAAAAAAAAAAGTGAAAAAAAACTACTGACCTCACAGCTTGCAATACTTCCCAACTCTGATGGGACCTCCTGTCAGACAATGAACAATCACTTCACCTCTTCCCTTCCAGACTATCCTGCATCATTCAAAGAGAGTTGTTGGTCGCGCAGTGGCTCATGCCTATAATCCCAGCACTTTGGGAAGCCAAGGCGAGAGGACTGCCTGAGCCCATGGGTTTGACACCAGCTCGGGAAACTTGGCAAGACCTCATCTCTACAATAAACCAAAAAATTAGCCGGATGTGGTGGCACACGCCTGTAGTTCCAGCTATTTGGAAGGCTGAGGCAGAAGGATCACCTGAGCCCAGCAAATCGAGGCTGCGGTGGCCGTGAGCATTCCCACTGCACTCCAGCCTGGGTGACAGTGAGATTCCGACTCAAAAACAAACAAAAAAACCCCAAAAAACCAAAGAGAGTTGTTGATGGGGTCTCTGCATGGGGTGATTCCCTCCTGCATAAGGTGAAGGGTGAGGTGCTCTGTCCACTTTGAGGCCTACCTTTTCCCCATCCTAACTCCCCAGAAGCAAGAGGAGAAGCAGGGCTTCCTCATTCAGCCTGGAAGCAGCCCCACCGGCATCCAAAACCTGCAAGGCCCCACCCCGCACCCCTATGCCTGGAAGGGATAGAGAGGGAAGGTCTGCTGACACAAGGAGCATCCCTGAGGCTCCGGAAAGTTACTATATTTGCAAGACTGGGGTAACATTTGACCACCCAGAGTTAGATAAAAGACTTGAACTTATCTTCTGCGATCTTCACAATCCTCCTTGATTCTATCATCATTCACATTTTGCAGATTACCTACGTCAACTAGGATGCCAGAACCTATTGCCTTTCATCTCTGAACTACGTGAGCCTCAGCTGAGAGAGAGGGTTCTTGCCAGTAATCCCAGTGCCTTGGGAGGTTGAGGAAGGAAGATCACTTGAGGCCAAGAGTTTGAGACCAGCCTGGGCAACACAGCAATACCCAGTCTCTACAAAAATTTAAAATAGAAAAGTTAGCTGGGTGGGGTGGCACATGCCTGGATTGCCAGCTACTTGGGAGGCTGAGATGGAATGAAAATACCTTGAGTGGGAGTTCCAGGGTGCAATGAGTAAGGATCCCACCACTGCACTCCTGCCTGGGCCACAGAGTAAGACCCTATCTCAAAAAATAAATGTCACAAGCCTCAAGACTCCTAGTTTAATTCTTACAGCCCAAAGTCATCTGGTAATGTTTTTT
Organism: Tarsius wallacei; assembly: GCA_963574415.1. NCBI lineage: Eukaryota > Metazoa > Chordata > Mammalia > Primates > Tarsiidae > Tarsius > Tarsius wallacei. The sequence continues at coordinate 2,738 of CAUYQG010158275.1, read as the reverse complement.
CTCCATTGTGGAGTGCGGAGCTTGGGCTTTTGCTCAAGTTATAAATTAGTTTCTGGTCCAGACAGGATTCAAACCGGATGAACCACGACTCTACCAACCTCTCCAATCTGTGGACCGTCTCCTCAATGAGACCCATGCTCTCCAGCGGGCAGCCCTCAGCAGGGAGCACAGGGACACACAAGCGCAACCATGACGCCAGACATGGGACAAGCCCCTTGCTCTTCTCACAACACACAGAGCCTGCAGGACTAGGCAACGGGGACTCCTGGCTGCTCATCCCAATTCCAATCATCATTCCAAACCACAGACACCCCACCCTCCAGTACCTCCCCAGAGAGCACTGCCATCTACCCAGCATTTGGGAAGACTCGTGACACTGTGGCGAAGGCTTGAGACCCTTCACAGCCCACCACGGTCTTCATACCTGGTATGAATCCAGTCGCGAAGAGCAGGAAACTACCGCTGCCGGGACAGAAGCAGACACTTGCTGTGCAAGGCAGGGGAAGACACCGGGCCTTATATAGATTTGATCCAGCCCCACCCACGCCTGCAACAACCTCCTTCATTTATTCAATCTGCTCCCACCCTGGGAGACCCTGCCTAGGAGCTTGTTCATTGGCTCCTGATCACATTACCTCAAATCCTCTGTTCTTTTTTGCCTCCCTTAAATCCATATGTGGAATCAAACCCCTTGTCCTGACGACCCCCTTCCTGAGCAAGCCTGTCAGGTCCACACACATGTGCTAAGGAGTATTAGAGACCAGGACACTTGGGCCAGCCACCTCTGGCATCCCCCAATCGGGGGAGAAGATAGGACATTGGCGAGACAATTCTAAACCTCATCTGAGTAGCCAGGCGTGGTGCTGCGCACCTGTAGTCCTGGCTACTTGGGAGGCTGAGGTGGGAGGACTGCAAGTTGCACCCCAGCCTGGGCAAAGTAGTAAAACCCCATCTCCAAGAAACAAAATGAAATAGACAAAAAAGAAAATGTCTGTAAACTTACCTGGAAAAATAGAAAATACAACAACGTAGAAAACAACTCAGAAGAAAGTGAAGAAATGAGACGAAACAAGCTGTATAAGATATCAAAGCACACTAAAAGGCTGCAATTATCAAAGCAGTGTGGTTATAACAGAAGAGTGGCAAGATGAATCTATTAAATACAATGGCTCAGAAGTAGACTCCGGCTTATATTTGATAAAGAAGGCATTTCCAATCAAATTTAAAGTTAAGAGTTATTAATACATGTTCTTGAGTAACCAATTGATGATTAGGAAAAAATTTGACTTAGATATATGCTATATCATATAACAAAATTAATTCTAGAGGCATAGACTTTAAAATTCAGATCACAGCCAGGCACAGTGGCTCACGCCTATAATCCCAGCACTTTGGGAGGCATCTCACTCTGTCGCCCAGGTTGGAGTGCAGTGGTACTCTCATAGCCACTGCAGTCTCAACCTGCTGGGCTCACATGATCCTTCCACCTCAGCCTTCCAAGTAGCTGGAACTACAGGCATGTGCACCACATCTGGCTAATTTTTTGATTTATTGTAGAGATGAGGTCTTGCCAAGATGCCCAGGCTGGTCTTGAACCTGTGGGCTCAGGCAAACCTCTCACCTTGACCTCCCAAAGTACTGGGATTAGAGGCATGAGCCACTGCATCCAGCCTAAAATACAAAATTTTTTATAAATAGTTTTTCGGAGGGAGCTCTCCTTGTAGATCTACTCATTTGATCTTGAAAATGCCAATAATTTTTTTAAGTAATATTAAAACCTGTAAAAGGATACTTTTTCCTACAACTTGTTAAACATAATGTCCTATGGTGGTGAGGGAGCAATGGTGTTGATATCCTCCTGTGTTATGGGTAATTCAAGTCAATATAACCTATGGGGAGAAATTGGAAATATACTCTTTTTTTTTTTTTTGAGTCAGGTTCTCACTCTGTTGCTCAGGCTGGAGTGCAGTGGCACAATCACAGCTCACCACAGCCTCAACCTCAAAGGTTCAAGTGATCCTTCTGCCTCAGTCTCCCAGGTCATGTGAAACTACAGGTGTGCACCACTATACTTGGCTAATTTTTTAATTTTTTTGTAAAGATGAAGTCTTGCTGTTGCCCATGCTGGTCTCAAACTCCTAGGCTCGAGCAATCCTCTCCTCTTGGCCTCCCAAAGTGTAGGATACAGGCGTCAACCACCACGCCTGGCCAGCATTTGTTAGAAAAAAAATTGAAAAAATTTGTTTTGACTTAGTAATTATATTTACAGAAATTCATATTAGAAAAAGATTCAAAACATGCCTGAAAATATTCATTACAAGATAAAGAATAAAGACAATAGCAAGGACACAAACTGCATGTCCAGAACAGAATGATTTAAGCAAATTATGATATTAGATCAACAAGCCCAACTAAAGTATTTGCAGTCATTTAAAAAAATGACATTTGTCAGAATCAATGAGGTCACATTGAAATGCTGAATTCCAAGCAGAGATATAACGTGCTGTGATTTGAATGTTTATAACCCTCCTACAAACTGGGCTTGGTGGCTCAGCCTGTAATCCCGCGCCTTGGGAGGCTGAGGTGAGTGGATTGCCTGAGCCCGTGGGTTCGAGACCTGCCTGGCCAACTTGGCGAGACCTCATCTCTACAATAAATCAAAAAATAAGCCGGGCATGGTAGCGCGTGCCTATAATTCTGGCTACTTGGAAGGCTGAGGCGGAAGGATACCTGGTCCT
>CAUYQG010158273.1:0-13917 GCA_963574415.1 Tarsius wallacei | reverse complement strand
TCAAATATATATATACATACTTACCTTTGACCCAGGGATTCACTTCAAGAAACTAATCTCAAACTATTTCAGTATTTATATACTTAAATATCATAGCCCCATTGCTCCCATTAGTGAAACAATTGGAAAATAGTTTAAGTATTAACTGTAAAATTATTAAACTATATAAATGTAACTTATGGAAAATTTCAAACGTATGCAATTTAGAGAGACCAGAGGAGTGAAACCCCTGATAAAGCCTATCACCCAGCTTATTTACTCACCAGTTGGTGACCAGTTGTCTCATCTTTACTTTTATCCATCCTCTGTTTTTTTTTGTTTTTTTGTTTTTTTGAGTTGGAGTCTCACTCTGTCACCCAGACTGGAGTGCAGTGGCCGGTCCCGGCCACTGCAGCCTCGACCTGCTGGGCTCCGGCAATCCTTCTGCCTCAGCCTTCCAAGTAGCTGGAACTACAGGCGTGCGCTACCACGCCCGACTAATTTTTTGCTTTATTGTAGAGATGAGGTCTTGCTTGCCCAGGCGGGTCTCGAACCCTCGGGCTCAGGCAATCCACTCACCTCAGCCTCCCAAAAGCGCGGGATTACAGGCTGAGCCACCGAGCCCGGCTCCATCCTCTGTTTTACCCAATGAAATAGTTTATGCAAATACCAGATAGTGTATCATTTTATCAGCATATATTTTAGTACATTTAAAATAATTTTCAGGCCAGGCACAGTGGCTCACGCCTATAATCCCAGCACTTTGGGAGGCCGAGGTGAGAGGATTGCCAGAGGCCACAAGTTCGAGACCAGCCTGGGCAACTTGGCAAGACCTCATCTCTACAGTCAATCAAAAAATTAGCCAGGCGTGGTGACTCGTACCTGTAGTTCCAGCTACTTGGAAGGCTGAGGCATAAGGATTGCCTGAGCCCAGCAGGTTGAGGCTGCAGTGGCCAGGAGCGTGCCACTGCACTCTAACCTAGGTAACAGAGTGAGACTCCAACTCAAATAAAATAATTTTCAAGGTTAAAAAATATCCAGGGAATCTCAAAAGTAGGTAATTAAGATATTATTTCTCTGCCTCCCAAAGTGCTGGGATTACAGGTATGAGCCACTGTAAAAAAAAAAAAAAAGATGTTATTTCATCTCCCTTGAAATCATTTAACTTCATCTTGCCCAATAAGTAGAATCTTTCTAAGGCTACAATATAATTTGCTATTTATTTTTTACATTAGTTTTCTGATGAATCTCTCCCAACCTCCTCTCCTTTTTTTTAACAGAGACATCATACGTTATGATCCAACAAGGCATGACCATGCCACTTATGAAAGAAAAAGAGAAGATAAGCCAAAAGAAAGGTAATCGAGCTACTTCTTTTAGAAATAGGATCAATGTTAATTAATCTTATTTTAGACAAAGAAAAGTAGGTAGTAACAAATATCTTATGCATTGGTCCCACTGTATTTAGTTTAAGATTGGTAGAAGGGTGGAGTTAGAGAGGAATAATTGACATGGTGGAGAAAGTCCAACCTTTTGACACAGGAGAATCATGTACATAAATGATATGTGCTCCTACTCTAGTGTGATTTTTTTTTTTTTTTTGAGTAGGAGTCTCACTCTGTTGCCCAGGCTGGAGTGCAGTGGCACACTCATGGCCATTGTAACCTCTACCTACTGTGCTCAGGTGATCCTTCTACCTCAGCCTTCTAAGTAACTGGAACCACAGGCATGCACCACCATGCCTGGCTGATTTTTTATTTTATTGTAGAGACGAGATCTCGCCATGTTGCTCAGGCTAATCTCGAACCCCTTAACTCAGGCAATCATCTCACCTCAGCCTACCAAAGTGCTGGGATTACAGGCGTGAGCCACTGCCCCTGGCTGATGTTTTCTATTTGTATTAGTTTCTTGTGACTACTGTAACAAGTTACCACAAACTTGGTGACTTAAAACTAGAAAATTTATTTCTTTACAGTTCTGGAGTCCAAAATGAAGGTAGCGTAAGGGCTGTGTTCCCTCTAGAGGCTCAGGGAAACAAATCCAGTTTATGCCTCTCTTAGCCTCTAGTGAGTACCACCAATCCTTCCTGTTCCTTGAGGCTACTTCACTCCTGTGTCTGCCTCTCTCTTCACATAACCTCTTCCACCTATCTGGATGTCTCTTCACTTTGTGTAAGATACTTGTGATGGCATTTAAGATCCACTTGAATAAACCTGGATTATCTCTTCATCTCAGGATCCTTAACTTAATTATATTCTGCAAGACTATCCAAATAAGGTAACATTCACAAGTTTTAGGAATTAGAACATGGACATAGCTTTTTGGAGGCAACCATTCAGCGCACTATCTTGCTCTAGTATAAAATCAGTTTGATAAATGTGGCAAATTTACAGAGCAACCAGCAACTGCCTGATTTAAATTCTTCATTTTCCTACTGGTAATAGCAACTAAAATCACTAAAAGCAATATGGTATCCTGAATTGGATCCTGAAACATTTGTGTTAGTTAATGGTAATGTGCCAATGTTAATCTTTTAGTTTTCACAATTGTATCATAGTAACATTAAGATGCTTACATTAAGGGAAACTAGGTGAAGGTTATTTTGGAACGCTACTATTTTTGCAACTTTCCATAAACATAAAATTGTTTTAAAATGAAAGGTTTATTTTAAAAAGAATCACATTTTAGACCAAAGTAGAAGTAGTATTAATATTGCCTCAAGTATAGAATTGTTGTACATTATTTCAGATCATCCATGTTGAACACAATAAGTAGGGGGTATTTTGTGAAATATATTAGTTATTGTTTTTATTTTTGTAACTGAAATGAGTGACTGAGGCAAGACTTCAGTCAGTTGAGGTTTATTAAACCAGAGCTTGAAGGTATGCCCAGGAAGAATGTGAGTCATGGAAAAATCCAAGTCATAGACACATCTGTGGCTGTTTTATCTGAAGAGGTTTTCAGAAGGTTTAGTATTTATACAGTTCCTTAAAGGGAAAAGGCATGGAAGAAAAGTATAAGGAAGGTGGTAAGGCCAATGGTTTACATGATTGTATGACTTTCGTTAGTACCCAGTAGTCTACATTTTACATAAGATAAGGTGAACCTTTGAAGAAAGGGTAATACAGGATGAGAACAATTAGGCAGACACATCTCTGGGAGAGGGGTGAGAGTACTGTTATTGATCTCATCTTGCCTTTGTTCTACACCCAGTAAGTGTGGAGTCTTTTGAAAGGACTGATTATTGGTTAGTCCTTAGGGAAAAAACCCTACTGGCAATTAGGGAGGGAGAATGGGGGAGGAGGTCATGGCCAGGAACTCAGCTTTCATGGTTTCTGTAGGGCCCCTTTAGCCAAGAGGGGTTTCCTTCAGTTCGTTGGGGGGTTGGGAGGCTTAGAATTTTATTTTTATTTCTCACTGTTGACTGCTTTCTTTATCACCCTCCTTTTTTTATGAATGATAGCACATGTTTTCTCACCCTGCTTATTGCTTTTGGCAATTTGGAAGTCCAAAAACCTGTTCATTTTAGATTGTTTCTGTATTATCCATCTAATATAGTAGTATTTCTGCTCATATAATTCTTTTAGCATCTTTGTGGGTCTTCTGAAAATCTTCTTGGAGATCACTGCGTTAGACAGAAGTCACACAAATCAGAAATAAGCCCTTTTTTTTTAACATTGGGATACTGCTGAAAGTGCTGATTAACAATGCCTTTAACCTCCTTAGAAGCCCTTTTGTTTGAACGATTGAAGTTTCTTAGCTTTCTCTCGGGTCATAACAAGGAATTTTGTTTTATTTTTAGACTAAAGTCTATAGCTCTTTTTTCTGTGATGGGCCAGATAGTAAATATGTTAGACTTTGCAGGCCCAGCAGTGTTGTGATGACCCCACTCTACCTTTATAGCAGAAAAACAGCCATAGATAACATGTAAACAAATGAGCAAAGTATTCCAATAAAACTATTAACGGACACTGAAATTTGTATTTCATGTGATTTTTGCATGTCATGAAATCATGTTTCATTGCCCCCGCCCCTGATCATTTCAAACTATTAAAAAAAAATTCCTGCAGTTCAAACGTACATAGGCAGTGCCTAGATTTGGTCCATGGGCCGTGGCTTGCCAACCCCTGCTTTAGACCGTGCTTTTCTGAGAGTGTTATAGATTTGATCTTTGCTTAGATGCTGTTTCTTAAATTTCATATCATTTGCCTTCTGGAGATTAGGCATCTTCAAAATGAAGTCCTGGCTCTTTCTGTAAAAAGGCATTATTCCTTTAATTTCACTCTTTCCTCTCATATTATACCGTAAGCAGTAAGAAAAAACCAGAAAATTACATTCAACACTTCCTGGACATTTTCTTAGCTAGATCAACCAATTAGTTAGGTATATTTTCTATTTCCCACATTGATACACACTGCAGTGTTGCTAAACTTTCTGCTACCACATAACAAGCATCCTCTTTCCTCCAGTTTCTAATAGCAGTTACCTCACTTTCCTCCACAACTTTACCTGCATCCTCTTCAAAGGTCATGTGGTTTCTTCTAATAGCTTTTTCAAGGCTCTTCTGGCTTTTCTGTGACCTTAGTCTTAGAAGTCATATACCACCACATCTGCCTTATTATGTTCATTAAAAGAGGTCACAAGTTGTCTGGGCATGGTGGCTCGCGCCTATAACCGCAGCCCTTTGGGAAGCCAAGGTGAGAGGATTGCCTGAGCCCACAAGTTCAAGACCAGCCTGGGCAACTTGGCGAGACTTCATCTCTACAAGAAAATCAAAAAATTAGTCGGGCGTGGTGGCATGTGCCTGTAGTTCCACCTACTTGGAAGACTGAGGTGGAAGGATCACCTGAGCCCAGCAGGTGCAAGCTGGCTGCAGTGGCTGTGAGCATGCCACTGCACTCCAGCCTGGGCAACAGAGTGAGACTCCAACTGAAAGATTAGAATTAAAGCTATCCAAGGTTTTTTCCTTTCCTGATTTCAAAACTTCTTTCTTTGTGAGGTACATGTCTATATTTATCATTGCAGTAAAGCAAAACGAAAAAAGAAAAGGGAGGAAGCTGAGAAGTTACCTGAGGTGTCTAAAGAAACGTATTATAACATTGCTGCGGATTTGAAAGAAATATTCCAAAGTACACAAGATACCAGTGAAAAGGAAGAAGACAAACCCTGGAATGAGGACTGTGACAGAGAGAAACCCGAGGAGATCCAGGAACCCGCAGCTCTGACAAGTGGGGTTGAGCAGCCCAGTGGGTTCACATTCTCCTTTTTTGATTCAGACACTAAAGACATCAAGGAAGGTACTTTTCTTTTTTCTCTACCTTTTCATTTTAGGCAGTTTGAATTTGATCTGAGTCTGTATTACGTGTAACAGATTTAATGTTAACAAAATAAAGGATTCTTTCTTGTACCAGATAAACAATTTGAGATTCAGTGTTACACGGCCATAAATGGGACGTGCCTCAAGCCGTGGAAGAAACTGTTGTGGCCCTTAAGGGAGCAGACTTCTAGCTAGCTGCCTTATGAAGGGAACCCATAGACTGATGTACAGCACCCCTTCTGTTAATTAAAAACAGTCATGAAGAAGTCTGGTAAATCATGCATTTATATAGCCTCGTGTCTTAAATGCATTGCTGTATGTTATAGGAGAAGAAATAGGTAGCCTCCTTGGCTAGCTACACATATACCGTGTCATCGGTTTGCCAGTTGTTTCAGTTTATCCTTGGAGATTGGCCAGAACCTAGAGAAGAGTGGGAACACCAGGACCCACAATGTTTTTCCTCTCAGGACGTTTCCCTCTGAAGGCCAACCTGGACCGCGGGTGGAAAACAGCACTTCCTTAGGAGGCTGTTCCTCACCCAGTATTCAAGATATACATGTAGCTGGGTGCTGGGGCTCACGACTGTAATCCCAGCACTTTGGGAGGTGGAGGCTCAGGATTGCCTGAGCCCAGGGGTTTGAGACCAACTGGGCAACTTGGCAAGACCTCATCTCTACAATAAAGAAAAAACCTGGCCGAACTCGGTGGCTCAGCCTGTAATCCCAGTGCTTTGGGAGGCTGAGGCGAGTGGATTGCATGAGCCCGTGGGTTCGAGACCGGCTCGGGCAACTTGGCGAGACCTCATCTCTACAATAAATAAAAAAATTAGCCGGGCGTAGTGGCATGCGCCTGAAGTTCTGGCTACTTGGAAGGCTGAGATGGAAGGATTGCCTGAGCCCAGCAGATCAAGGCTGCGGTGGCTGGTAGTGTGCCACTGCTCTCCAGTCTGGGCGACAGAGTGAGACTCCAACTCAAAAAAATAAATAAATGAATACAAATAAAAATTAAAAATTAAAAACTTAGCAGAGCATGGCGGTACATGCCAGTGATTCCAACTATTTGGAAGGCTGAGGCGGAAGGATTACCTGGGCCCAGCAGGTCAAGGCTGTGGTGGCCAGGAGCATGCCACTGCACTCCAGCCTGGGCGACAGTGAGACTCCAACTCAAAAAAAAAAAAGATATATATTCGACTTTCTGAAAGTTCACTATAAAAAGCAGGATATATCTATACAGAAGAATATACACAGCCCTAACTACAGTGATTCTACTTTACAGATAAGTAGTTAAAATAGTATATATGTGTTCAGCAGATAAACATCAAATGCCAGCTCTGTGGTACTCTAGAAGGAAGTAAAACAATCTAATCGTTTTCAAAAATTATTGAAAATAAGAGAAGCCAGGCTCGGTGGCTCAGCCTGTAATCCTGTGCCTTGGGAGGCTGAGGTGAGTGGATTGTCCGAGCCCGCGGGTTCGAGACCCGCATGGGCAACTTGGCGAGACCTCATCTCTACAATAAATCAAAAAATTAGCCAGGCGTGGTAGCGTGCGCCTGTAGTTCTAGCTACTTGGAAGACTGAGGCGGAAGGATCGCCGGAGCCCAGCAGGTCGAGGCTGCGGTGGCCGGGAGTGGCCACTGCACTCCAGTCTGGGCAACAGAGTGAGACTCCAACTCAAAAAAAAAAAAAAAGAAAATAAGAGGCCAGGCTCAGTGGCTCAGCCTGTAATCCCAGCACTTTGGAAGGCTGAGGCGAGTGGATTGCCTGAGCCCGCAGGTTTGAGATCAGCTCAGGCAACTTGGCGAGACCTCGTCTCTACAATAAAATAAAAAATAGCCGGGTGTGGTAGCGCGCATCTGTAGTTCCAGCTATTTGGAAGGCTGAGGTGGAAGGATCTCCAGAGCCCAGCAGGTCGACGCTGAGTGTGGCCATGAGTGTGTGTACCACTGCACTCCAGCTTGGGCGAAGGAGTCAGATTCCAACTCAAAAAAAAAAAAAAAGAAAAGAAAATAAGACACAATATATCATGTGCTCTGCTTACTTCATTTTCTTGTCTGTGCAAACTGTTAAGTAGAATTGGCACAATGTGGATACTAATTATAATTCTTATATCTTTGAGAGTCAAATGTGAGAAATTGACCTTGAGATGAGTCCTAAAGACACCAACAACCTGAAAGATGTTTTTTAAGTACCTGGGCAATTTTGGAGACTTGAGAAGTGATTGTCCAGCTCTTATAGCTTTTTCAGCTATAAGAAGTTTTGGGAATTGAAAATGTAAATATATATTCCCTTTCTCATTTATAAGTAAACAGAAGAGGAACCTGGTTTCCCTATTTCATATTATATTTTAGACTTTCTTATGTTAGCACAGATGCTATCGTTATTTTATCTGTTCTTTTTTTTGTTATACTGCTCATGTATAAACCTTTAGTTTAGTTTAGTTTAGTTTTGTTTTGTTTTGAGTTGGAGTCTCACTCTTGTCGCCCAGGCTGGAGTGCAGTGGCACACCCCTAGCTACTGCAGCCTCAACCTTCTCCTTCCACTTCAGCTTTCCAAGTAACTGGAACTAGAGACGCATGCCACCGTTCCCAGCTAGTTTTTTTTTTTAATTTATTGTAGAGACGAAGTTTCGCCAAGTTGCCCAGACTGGGCTCAAACCCCTGGGCTCAGGCAATCCTCTTGCCTCAGCCTCCCAAAGTGCTGGGATTACACGCTGGGCCACTGCGCAGTGGCCCAGCCTTAATACCTTTTCGTATTGTTACAGTCCTTGTCAGATTATTCTTGCAATGCCAAAATTATGATAATAGCTTCTCTCAATATCTAAAAAATCCAAAAAGATGATACTACCTATTTTAAGGTTATAATTAACATATTAGAAATTCAGTGATATGTGTGCATGGTAAAAGTAATCAAATGAATGTGTTTAGAAATACTTGGTTGTTCAGTTACAGTCTCATCGTTTGTTGTCATAAAGATGTAGAAACCTATAGAGTTGAAACAAAGAAACCTGGGAAGATTGTCTGGCAGGAGGACCCTCGTTTCCTAGACAGCAGTTCAGAGGAGGAAGATGTTCCTGAAGAAGCAGCTCACAGAAGGCCCAGTCCTGGGTAGGCAGCTTGTTTCTTTGCAAGTATAGTTCCTAATCTGTAAAATCTGAATTAGACATATCTTAGAAGGATCTAAACTTCTCTTAATTTTCTCTTTGCAAGTCTTTTATAGAATTCTCTAGTCTTTTTATAAGGGGGAGTGTGTTTCTTCCTGAGATTTGGTTAGTACCAGGTGGAAGGGAGGATTGCACAGAAAAAGGGAAGGGAACCTGATGGTGAAGTCACTGGTCTGGAAACGGTTGGCTGGATACCTCTGCATGGGGAGCACTGGCAAAAGGGCTAGCAGTGGTGGAAGTGAGAACATCAACAACCAGTGCAGGGGAGACAGAGATGGCACTTCCATAATTCTTCATTATCAAAGCTTTGCATAGAAGAATGCTGGAGAGCGAGCAGGGTCATTTTAACTCAGGGCAAAATGAACAAAACCGAAGATATATTTAAGGAAGAGTTTATTCGTATTTTCAGTGTAAGTATTTCTTCTTAAATATTGAAATTAAACCCACCAAAATATGTCTGTCTATTTCTCTTTTCTCCTACTCCTTTTGTCTTCTCTCTTTTCAGAGAAGCATCATTGCCTGAGAAAGAAACCACTAGATTTTTCTTTTTCTCCAAGAATGATGAAAGACTTCAAGGTAAGTCTACTTTTTCATCGAATTATGTAGAACAGATGGTAACACCGCTCTTAACATTGTGTACTGAGATACAATAATCCAGAATTTCTGACCCTTTGTAATGTCGTATGGTTTAACCCCCTCATTCAGATTGATGCATGTTAACTTGTAAAGCTCTCAAGGATGAGAGCTACCGACCATCCACGTTGCATCCCCATTCATTATCATCAAGGGCTTGTTTTATTTCACGTACTTCTTTAGATGTTGAACATATAAGACCCCTAAGTTTTTAGTACTATAAAAGTCTGTGTGGACCAGACACAGTGGCTCACACCTATAATCCCAGCACTTTGAGAAGGCAAGTTGAGAGGATTGCTTGAGCTCAGCAGTTCAAGACCAGTTTAGGCAACATAGAGAGAACTCATCTCTCCAAAAAAAATTTAAAAATTAGCTGGGCGTGGTGGCATGTGCCTGTAGTCTCAGCTGCTCAGGAGGCTAGGGTGGGAGAATCGCATGAGCCCAGGAGTTTGAGGCTGCCAGTGAGCCATGACCCTGCGACTGCACTGCAGCTTGGATAACTGAGTGAGTCCCTGATTCGAAAAAATTTCACGTTAAAACTCTGAGGCTAAGACTGGCCACAGTGGCTCACGGCTATAATCCCAGCACTTTGGGAGGCTGAGGTGAGAGGTTTGCTGGAGCCCACGGGTTCGAGACCAGCCCCGGCAACTCGGCGAGACCTCATCGCTACAGTAAGTCAAGAAAAATTAGCCAGGTATGATGGCACATGCCTGTACTTCCAGCTACTTGGAAGACTGAGGCAGAAGGATCACCTGGCATACTCACAGCCACTGCACTCCAGCCTGGGTGACAGGGTTAAGATGCCAACTCAAAAAAAAAAAACCTCTGAGGCTGTTGTGAACTCCATGTTTCTTAAAGCCTAGCACAGACAAAAACAGAGTTACATAATAGCAAATTATGTATTAGCAGTAAAATCCTAGCAATATTTCATTTTGCCAAAAAAAAGTATTTATTTTTGAGAATCAGAAGAAATTGAAAAAAAAGTCGTTACTAGAATTGGAAACCTTGATAATGCCAACAATATAATATTGCCCACTTTAATAATAATTCCCTGCCTCCTCTTTCTTGTTTTTCCCCTAGTAAGCTCTAACTTATTCTGGAGAGGAGTGGGAAGTGATGTTAGCAGGAATTCTTGGGAGACCAGAACAAACAACCTACGTATGGTGAGTAATTGTTTCGTCATGTTGCTTATCTCCTAAAATAGATATGGTATTATCTTTGTGTTAATAGTTCCCTGGTTTAGTAAGAATAACAGGAGTGAGATGTGAAAAAATTTAGACAGAAAAGGTGACAACTAGAGCAGGATTTAAGCTCTTAGAATGATAGTGCTGGAAGGGAACTTAGAAGCTGTTTAATTTCACCTGTGAATTTTACAGGTGAGGAGACTGCACAATGGCTCCATTAAGTGACTGGTCCCAAAGACCAGCCAGGCTCCTTAAGTAACAGGAAATCATGAGATTTTTAAAGACTGAATTATAGTTTCCATTGTAAACACTTAACTCCAAAAGTCTGACTATTCCGTATTAAAGTGAGCACTTCTAAAATTGGATTCCACAGCCCCAACGTTAGAAAAACCTAAATTTTATGTTACCAAACTCCTTAAAAGCAGTTTGCATCTATTGTTAACCATGTCTTTTGTTTTTATAATGTTATAGGAATGTCGGAAGAAACATAAAGATGCAAAAAGGAAAATGAAACCAAAATAACAAATGTCAGCATTGGTTTTGATACCGAATGTGGACAAGGCTCACCTAAGGAAATTAACCCTGAAAATAGTTGGGACTGACAAGAAATTTCAGAGTGAAGGAAGATTCAAAATCTGGCTGATGGAATAGCATTCTGGTTGCCATCTTTTTCTGTGTAACTCCTCTGTATTTCTTCCTAATTACTTCCAAAACTGCAACTTTTTAAAAATGCAGCACAAGATAGTCCCCCAAAATTCTTTATGTATATAATCTCTTTGCCTTCCATCCTTAATAACTAATGTGCTGGGGCTGGGCTTGGTGGCTCAGCCTGTAATCCCAGCGCTTTGGGAGGCCGAGGCAAGTGGATTGCCTGAGCCTGTGGGTTTGAGACCCGCCTAGGCAACTTGGCGAGACCTTGTATCTACAATAAATCAAAAAAAAAAAAATTAGCCGGGTGTGGAAGCTCATGCCTGTAGTTCCAGCTCCTTGGAAGACTGAGGCGGAAGGATCACCGGAGCCCAGCAGGTCGAGGCTGCAGTGGCCAGGAGCGTGCCACTGCACTCCAGTCTGGGCGACAGAGTGAGACACCAACTCAAAAAATAAAAAAATAACTAATGTGCTTTTTCTGATGTAAGATTTACATGAAGCCGCTTTCCGTGCCGATAGCACTCCCGCAAACATGGTGAATGTTCCCAAAACCCGCCAGACTTTCTGTGAGAAGTGTGGCAAGCACCAGCCCCACAAAGTGTCACAGTACAAGAAGGGCAAGGATTTTCTGTAAGCCCAGGGAAAGTGGCGTTGTGACAGGAAGCAAAGTGGCTGTGATGGGCAGACTAAGCCAATTTTCCGGAAAAAGGCTAAAACTACCAAGAAGATTGTGCTGAGGCTTGAGAGCGTTGAGCCCAACTGCTGGTCTAAGAGAATGCTAGCTATTAAGAGATGCAAGCATTTTGAACTGGGAGGAGATAAGAAGAGAAAGGGCCAAGTGATCCAGTTCTAATGTCATATTGTTTAATTATGAAGAGAATAAAATCTTGACATTATATTCACTTCTAAAAAAAAGATTTACATGAAGCCTTTTTAAATAAATGGGTCAAAGTACTTGTGTTTTCCAAGTTAGGCTTTGTATAAATTATTGGCTGTTTGAAATGTTTATTACTGATTGTGTCAAAAACACCTTAGCTCCATTTTGCAATTTTTGTTGAAAATGATGAATTACAAGTCAACCTGGAGTTTTTATACCTGTGTCCTGATGAATAGCTAGGTAACAGAAATGCAGGATATTTCAGACCAATGTCATATTGAGAGTTCTGTGAGGACTGGGAAAGGAAGCCAAATACAGTTTTCCTGTCCTTGGCCTCTAGGAATTAAGGAACTACATATTGAGGCAAGACCACCAATCCCCAAACTCTGGTTAGACCAGAGGTTTATGAAAACTACCAAGTGCCTGAAAGGTATGTAGTCACAGAAGTTAGGAGCCTGAGTTCAGATATAGAAACAGACTTAATGTGTCATTAAATAAACCAACCAGGCTAATATGTCTCCTATCAAAATGGGTTCTGTATGAAATAGTATTATGTAAACAGTTCCAAGGGATTATTATTAAGCCATGATGTACGTATCTAAAATTATCGGCTTGGCATGGTGGCTCACACCTATAATCCCACCACTCTGGGAGGTGAGAGGATCGCCTGGGCCCACGGGTTTGAGACCAGCCTGGGTAACGTGGTGAGACCTCATCTCTACAATAAATTAAAAAAAAAAAAAATTAGCCAGGCATGGTGGTGCATGCCAGTAGTTCCAGCTACTTGGAAGGCTGAGTTGGAAGGTTCACCTGGGCTCAGTCGGTTGAGGCTGCAGTGGCTGTGAGCATGCCACTGCATTCCATCTGGGTGACAGAGTGAAACTGACTCAAAAGATAAAATAATAAAATAAATAAAATTGACCGGGCACGGTGGCTCAAGCCTGTAATCCCAGCACTTTGGGAGGCTGAAGTGAGAGTATTGCTTGAGCCCAGGAGTTTAAGACAAACCTGGGAAACGTGTTGAGACCTCATCTCTACAATAAATCAAAAAATTAGCCAGGTGTGGTAGTGTATGCCTGCAGTTCCAGCTTCTTGGAAGGCTGAGGTGGAAGGATTGTCTAAGCCCAGGAGGTTGAGGCGGTGGTGGCCGTGAGCATGCCACAGCACTCCAGCCTGGGTGACAGAGTAAGACTCCAATTCAAAAATAATAATAAAATTATCTCAGCATTTACTGATTTACCTCTTGCTTAATATAATCTACGAGCGGTGGAATCTCATCTCTTCTCACTCTGTCACCCAGATTGAAGTGCAGTGGCACGCTCACAACTCTCCACAGCCTCCACCTCCTGTGTTTAGGTGATCCTTCCACCTCAGCCTCCCCAGAAGCTGGGACTACAAGTGCACACCATTATGCCTGTTTCCTCCCACCTCCCCCATACAGATGAGGTCTCACTATGTTATCAAAGCTGGTCTTGAATTCCTGGGTTTAAGCAATCCTCCCACCTCGGTCTTCCAAAGTGCTGGGATTATAGGCATGAGCCATCACACCCAGCCTTCATCTGGTTTGTTAACCATTATGTCCCTACTTCCTAAAACTGTGTCTATCACATAGTGGGTGCTTAGTGTATGCTTTTTTTTTTAATAAATGAGGACTAAGAAACTAGGTAACTTGAAAAGTCATTCTGGACTAATGTGTTTCCAAGACTTCAGACTTCAAGGAGAATGGGTACACTTAATCAGCAGGATAAAAAATGTAAATGTTTTACCTTCTCTTGATGTGTGACCGTGTTTATACCTCCTTAATCTGTTATAGAACAGCAAACCATTCCCGTAACAATGTGGGAGGTGTAATCAGCCCTCCTCAGTTTCGTTGTTAAAGCACAATGCGGAGACTCGAGAGATTGGGGGAGTGAAGCAGTTTTGTTCATCTAGTTCTTGCAAGAACAGGTGACTCTTGGGTGAGCAGGTACACGTAGTTATGCCCTGAAGCGCAAGGCTTTCCCCTGGTTTCTTACTGGCTGAGTACTTCAGAGGTCGCGTTACTTTCCCAGACATCACCTAAGCAATAATTTTGTACAAATAAGGCAAAACACAAGCAGTTTTTACACAAATAAGGTAAA
>CAUYQG010158267.1:0-19904 GCA_963574415.1 Tarsius wallacei | reverse complement strand
ATTCTCACCAACAGTGTAGAAGCATTTCTTTTTCTCCACATCCTTGCCAGCAGGGTGGTGTTTGTTTTCTTAATGATGGCCAGGCTTACTGGTCTTAGGTGGTATCGCACTGTGGTTTTGATTTGCATTTCTCTGACGATGAGTGAGGCTGAGCACTTTTTCATATGTCTGTTGGCTGCCCATATATCTTCTTTTGAGAAGTGTCTAGTCAGGTTTTTTGCTCACTTTTAAAAGGGACTGTTTGTTTTTTGCCTGTGTGTGCATTTGAGTTCCTTGTAGATCCTAGATGTTAGGCCTTTGTCAGTTATACAGCTGGCAAATATTTTTTCCCATTCTGTGGACTGTCTCCCTGCTCTCTTGACTGTTTTTTTTTTTTTTTTTTGCTTTGTAGAAGCTCATCAGTTTGATGAGGTTCCACTTGTCTATCTTATTTCTTATGGTATGGCACTTAGGGTTCTGATCAGGAACTGGTTGCCAGTTCCAATTTCCATAAGGATGTCTCCTACCTTTTCTAAGATTCGTATAGTTTGAGGTTTTATGTTTAGGTCTTTGATCCATTTAGAGTTAATTTTTGTGTATGATGATAGGTAGGGGTGCTGTTTCCATCTTCTGCATGTGATCAGCCAGTTTTTCCAACACCATTTACTGAATAGGTTCTCCTCTCTCCAGTGGTTGTTGGAGGCTTTGTCAAAGATGAGTTGGTTGAGAAATTGAGGCTTTGCTTCCAGAATCTCTATCTTGGGTAACACATCTTAATCCTGCTACACTACTTTCCCTTCTAGGTGGACAAGAAGAAGCACATGACTGCAGTCTACTAACTGATATATATTTTTTTCCCTAGGGAAGAGTTACAGGAAACTCCCATTGAAAATGCTGAATTAATATGGTTCATGGTTGGGACAACCCGGGGCATTACTGGCTAGGATACACCATCATTTGCACAGTACTTCAAGGAGTAAAATCAGCCCAGATGGCTGAATTAAGAGCATTAACTAGAGTTTGCCAATTAGCTGTGGGAAAAGTGGCAAATATATATTCTGATAGCTGATATAGTTTTGGAGTAGTCCGTGATTTTGGCATGCTGTGGAAACAGAGGATGTTTCCTCACCTCATCTGGACAACCCATATGAAATGGGCATCAACCCCTCAAGAGAAACATGTTCATATTATTATAAATGGGATCTGAGGTATCTATGAAGCAATGACCCACAATATGTAGTGTACAATCCAAACACCTGTGGAAGGTATATGGTCCCCCGAATTTATGGATATTTCTAGATGGTAAATATGACCTCAGATACTGTACTGTATTATTATTATTATTATTATTATTATTATTATTTTGAGTTGAAATTTCACTCAGTCGCCCAGACTGGAGTGTAGTGGCCGCTCCCGGCCACCGCAGGCCTTGACCTGCTGGGCTCTGGCGATCCTTCTGCCCCAGCCTTCCAAGTAGCTGGAACTACAGGCGCACGCTACCACGCCCAGCTAATTTTTTTGATTTATTGTAGAGATGAGGTCTCTCTACAAGTTGCCCAGGCGGGTCTCGAACCCGCGGGCTCAGGCAATTCACTCACCTCGGCCTCTCAAAGAGCGGGATTACATGCTGAGCCACCGAGCCCAGCCAGATACTGTATTATTAAACCACAGGCACCAAAATTGAATGAGGATTCTGTGATCAAACCGGTCGGCATTGGGACCATCATAAACAACACGACAACACTCCCCATGGTAAGTAGGTGGGCTCTTTTATCTAACAGAACCACGTGGCATCCTATTTCTCTCTGATACTGTGAAAGCAGAATAAGAGAATGGCTGTGTCCTGAAACCATTTGGATTTCTCCCAATTATGGCCCCTAAAATCTACCCCCATGGGACATAACATTTGGTATATGGGAAAGGACTGCTTCTGGGAGAGATAACAAAATGACACTTGGAATTATATGACTTCTCCTGTAACAAATCCTCTTTTTCTCTCCCAAATGCCAGTATATGGTGCAACACAAAATGATGGGAAAAATTGATTTGTCAACTGTAAACAAGCCCTATGGCAATTTAGACATTGAAGACCAGGCATTTCTCAAGCTTAATTGATACCCTCCACAGGATGTTATACCTATGGAGACAAGTTGGCTAGAGGAAAAATTAAGTTTGCTGGATTCTGACTTCTTGTTGGTCCTACAATCCTCAAATAATATTTATCGTAAGGTTCAGATGACCCTTGATAAGGAAAGTAAACACATTGTAGTCTGATTGAAGAATAGGATGCTGTTTGCAGGGGATTATTTGGTTGGTTAGGTGTCTTCTGCCCTCTGATTCCACCTATAACTCTCTTTGATACATAGTCTTCACCATTTTTCTGCTGCTCTTCACTATGTTATCATTATGTGTCTCTTATAAATGATATGCCAGATGTAGCATATTGAGGAGTGGATCATGATAACTCCTTAAATAGATCTGATCCACAGCCGGGCTCGGTGGCTCAGCCTGTAATCCGGCGCCTTGGGAGGCTGAGGTGAGTGAATTGCCTGAGCCCGCAGGTTCGAGACCCGCCTGGGCAACTTGGCGAGACCTCATCTCTACAATAAATCAAAAATCAGCCGGGTGTGGTAGCGCACACCTGTAGTTCCAGCTACTTGGAAGGCTGAGGTGGAAGGATCCCCGGAGCCCAGCAGGTCGAGGCTGCGGTGGCCGGGAGCGGCCACTGCACTCCAGTCTGGGTGACAGAGTGAGACTCCAACTCAAAAAAAAAAAAAAAAAAAATAGATCTGATCCAGGATTTTTTTTTCAGACTGAGTTCTAGGCCTGACTTCCTCATACCCTTAAACAATTGGCTATGATATCAGGTCAAACCCTGTCCTGATACTGAAACTACTGTCAGGCCGGGTGCGATGGGTCACTCCTATAATCCCAGCACTTTGGGAGGCTGAGGTGAGAGGGTTGCCTGAGCTCACATGTGTGAGACCAGCCTGGGCAACTTGGCGAGACCTCATCTCTATAATAAATCAAAATATTAGCCGGACATGGTGGCACGTGTCTGTCGTTCCAGTTACTTGGAAGGCTGAGGTGGAAGTATCCCCTGAGCCCAGTAGGTCAAGGCTGCAGTGGCCCTGAGTATGCCACTGCACTCCAGCCTGGTCAACAGAGTGACACTCCAACTCAAAAAAAGGAAAAAAAAAAAAAAGAAACCTCTGTCATCAAATAGACAGTTCTAGGAATGTGCCTCCTAGCATATAGAACCTCACCAGGTAAACAAAGTAGATAATCCTAGAAATGAGCCTTCCTAATTACATGTGGGACCTCCTGCTGTTTGTTAGCCTTCACATACATTCCAAGGAATGATTTTGGGTCAAATGGGGAGATTGAGGACTAAACTCTGACCTTCATTCTCTTATTCATTCTCTTATCTAACTATGAGGCTTGGGGAGTTATGCCTGATAAGGACTCATCAGGCGGAGTTGTATTACCCTACTACCCTACATGATGAAGTTTGTTTTCCAAACTGACTCTGGCCTAACATTACACAACAGATACAGAAGGAAATGAAAGTATGTTATGACCTGGAAAGCCATCTTGGGGACTCCCAGGCTCTAGGCACTTACCTATTCTCTCTGAAATCTGACACATATAGGACTTCATCTACATATCAAGAAACTTTTAGTTTTTTTTGTTCCCTTATCTCAACAAGACATCTCCTCTACTAATTTTCCAAATTCCTTAAATAGGAGCTACAAATTGCTACTCAAGAACTCCTCAAATCTGCCTATAACCTGCAAGCCCTGCTTGGAAATGTCCCACCTTCCCAGGCTGAACCAATGAAAATCTCACATATATTGATTTATGGATTTTTGTAACTTCTGCCTCCCTAAACTGTATATAACTAAATTGCAATTCAACCACCTCAGAAACATGCACTTCAAAACTCGTGTCCTGGGCCTGGTCATTCACACTTGACTCAGAATAAACCCCTTCAAGCATATTAGGTTGAACTTGGACACTTTTTGTGTTGTCAATCATTTTGGGTCTGTCTTTTGTCACTTATGAAAAGGAAATAACAGTCATCATCATCATTGTCATCATCACCATCATCATTAATTTTCTCACAGGGTGATTAGAAGGAACAAATATGTGACAGTGCTTTGTAAATAGTGAAGTTCTCAGGAAATATCTTCTTGGCTCTGGAAAACATCCATCTTGTTGAGAGCTTCTCTTCTGTAACTTAAATTCACATTTTACTGAGTAGGTGTAACTCATCCTAGGCAGTAACCCAGGAGACAGAAGCATCGTCACCCAGTGTCCCTAACTCCTAAGAAAATAATGAAATGGCTGGGCATGGTGTCTCATGCCTATAATCCTAGCACTTTGGAAGGTGGAGGGGAAAGGATTCCCTGAGCCCAGGAGTTTGAAACCAGCTGGGGCAACTTGGCAAGACCTCATCTCTAAAATAAATAAATAAATAAATAAATAAATAAATAAATAAATTAGCTGGGCATGGTGACACATGCCCGTAGTTCTAGCTACTTGGAACTTTAGGCAGAAGGATCACCTAAACCCAGCAGGTCGAGGCTATGGTGGCCGTGAGGATGCCACTGCACCCCAGCCTGGGTGACAGAGTGGGTATCTGAGTGGAAAAAAAAAAATTATTCGGAAGTGACGGTGTGGGCCTGTAGTTCCAACTACTTGAAAGGTTGAGATGGAAGAATTGCCTGAGCCTAGCAGGTTGAGGCTGCAGTGGCCACGAGTGTGCCACTGCACTCCAGCCTGGGTGACAGAGTGAGACTCCAACTCAAAAAAAAAAAAAAGAAAAGAAAGAAAATAATGAAATGAGGCCAAGACAGGATATACAGAGAAAGTGCGGGAGTTGTAAGGACTGGGAAGAAAATAACATTTCTGGAGTTGGTTTCTAGAGATAGAAAGGATCAGGCAGGGCAAAAAACTGCCCTTGGTTCCTTTAATATGGTGGTCTCTGTAACTGAAGAGACACAGGTTGCTGGATGTTCTAACTTAGGAAAGCAGCATAGTCCCAAAATAACTTCCTTGACATATTTGGATTACATGCAGATGGTCCAATAGTATGAAATTTGTTGAATAAACAACTTTGTTTTAAAATTAAAGCAGCTCCTAGAATATTTAAAGTTGGGAGATACCAAATTAATGACACCTCAGTGCTCATACATTTGATAAGATTCCCCCCCTCCATATTCTGTCAGGTTCCTAGTTCCCAAAAAGTAAAATTCAATTGTTATTTTCACTTCCAAATGACTTTTTCACAAAAAATGCTAAAAGTTCTAGAGGTGGCTTATATCGTTAATGGCTATAGGAAATTTACAAAATAATGGTGTCTTTAATATTAATATTTGCATAATTAGTTTAAATAGTATTAAATAGCACATGATCAGTCTACTAATTTTATTTTTTATAATTTATTCAACCAACAATTATTTAGACAGTACTATTTTGTATAGCAATTGTATTGTAGACCTAAGGATGGAAAGTGAGGCTTTTTTCTTGATGGATCAACTATGACATAATTCCATATTTGGTAGAATGGGTCTATGTATAAAGAGTAATGTGAACAAAGGAGAAGATATTTGCCTTGGAAAGCATAGGAAGGTCCTTTCTCTGAATGTATGAAAATCAGCAAAGAAAGATGGAGACTCATGGATGTTTCATGAGTTATACATTTAAAAAAATATACAAAGTCTGTTAAAAAGGTTAGGGGAGATTAACTGTCAGGTAAGAAGATTATCTTAACATTGTAAGAGATTTGAGCATGTTTGTGTTCCACCAGAAGCAAGAGTAATTTTATATACCAGAAAAGAAAATCTTTGCTGTCATTTAATAGGGTTCCTGAGTGTGTTACAGAGAAGGGATTTCAAAGAGTAAACAAAAGTGGGAAGTAAAATAGCCTGCGAGAATTCCTTGAAATGACTGATGGATAAACACTCTGGTGTGTTTGTATTTGGAACTGGGAATATTTTAAGTACCTGGAATTTAGTTAATCCTATGTCCTAAAGCAGTAATGTCCTCCATATTAGCATAGCAACCTGAGGAAGCTAAACAAAGACAGACTGCCAACACTAAGTCTGAGTCAGGTCTTCCTTTGCATCAGAGTCACAGAGTTAAAGCTGCCTATATTGAGATTTAAGCAACATATCTTTCCCTTTAACTGTTCCATACAGAACTCTTAATATGAAAATGGGAAACCCAAACTGGAATATGGGAAACATATACTGAAATATGGGAAATCTAAACTGTACAGGGGTCATCCCTTCTCCCTCTTCATTGCCTGATGCCTACCACAGTGCTCTATTCAGTGTAACTGGTCAATAATAAATAATGGTTGATGGTCAAGGAGGTAAGAAAATGGCTAATCTGACCACTTAGGGAACTTTCTGTTCAAGGCACTAATGTTAAGTCTAGTTTGTAAAATCTGTACACAGTGAAGAAACTTGATCAACATTATCTATATTAGGAAATAACGATATAGTCCCTATCTCTTGGGACCAGATTGTCTTAGAAACCTAACCTAGAAGTTATAAAATACTCTATGATGAGTTTTGTAAGAGAGGAGTTAACATGGTCTGTTAAAAAACACCTTGTAAAAGTAAAGGCTGTTGAAGACTGAATGAATTATCAAAAGGGGTTGTAGAATTTTTCTTTTATATGAGCTTTAAACTTACAATATGGATCCTTTTATTATAACATTTCAGAACAATCTCTGGCTTTGCATACATGGGTATCCCAATTTACTTTCAATGATCCAACTCAATCTTACCTTCTCTAAGAGGCCTATTCTTACCCCTCCACACAGATTTGACCATTTTGTCTTTTGGGTTTTTACTATCCCCTCATGTCATACTATCACAGCACGTGCAACATTTTGGGGCAATTTTTTGTTTGTGTACCTGTCTCCCTTTAGTTCTCTGAGGGCAAAACGCCTTTTTCATTTATCATCTGCATTTCAGGTTTCTAGGTCAGTGCTGGCAAAAAGTAGACAATCAGTATTAAATTAATCCCCTTCCTATTCCATTCTAGCTAATTTGTTATCTCATTGTTCTAGAAACCCACCATGAGCATTCCCATTTCTTGTGTTTTCCCTTATTTATAATAGGGAATATGCTATTTTCCTTATTTTGGAATACGTTTTTCTTGTCTCTGTTTGTTTGTATGACTCTTATGCATGTTTTCAAGTCCAGCACAAATTTTGTTTCCTTCATAGAGCCCCTTGGAGATTAAGGGCTTGTTTGAATGGTCATTCTTTCCTTGGAAATTCTTAGGTGTTTATTTACAGAGTTCGTGTATTTTAAAAATCATGCATGTCCCATGACTACTCAACTAGTTTGTGAGGATCTCAAAAAAAGGGGCTGTGCCTTATTTCTTTCCATTGTCCTAAGCCTAGCACAATGCTCTATTCAGAGTAGCTGGTCAGCAATAAACGATTGTGCTAAAGGAGATGAGAAAATGGTTAATCCAATTGCTTTTGGAACTTTATGTTCAAGACATGAGTGTTAAATCTAGTTTGTGAAATCTGCATACAATGGACAAACAGAATCAACATTTCCAATTTTATGAAAGAATAGTTTAGTCCTATCTCTCTCTTTTTTTTTTTTTTTTGAGTCAGAGTCTCACGCCCAGGCTGGAATGCAGTGGTGTGCTCATGGCCACTGCAGCCTCGACCTGCTGGGCTCAGGTGATGCTTCCACCTCAGCCTTCCGAGTAGCTGGAACTACTAGTCCTATCTCTTATTTAGAACTCTTAGGGCCAGATTGTTTTGGAATTCAGAATTTTTCTTATTCACTGTAGGGCCTGGGGTAGCATTTCCTGTTAATACTGCACAATATGTGGATAAATAGACAATAAGAACTACAAATACCTTTTTTTTTTTGAGTCAGAGTCTCACTCTGCCACCCAGGCTGGAGTGCAGTGGCACACTCACAGCTACCGCAGCCTTGGCCTGCTGGGCTCAGGAGATCCTTCCACTTCAGCCTTCCAAGTAGCAGGAACTACTTGTGTCCCCACGCCTGGCTAATTTTTTGATTTGTTGTAGAGATGAGGTCTTGCCTAGTTGCCTAGGCTGCTCTTGAACCCACAGGTTCAGACAATCCTCTCGCCTCCGCCTCCCAAAGTACTGAAATTACAGGCATGAGCCACCTCACTCAACCTTATAAATACCCTATGTCAGTTCAAATCAGACTTTAATTAATAAAACGAACCTTGATAATTTGAATTGCATAGATGAAGTCAAATTATTTGCCTGATAGTCTACATGTCATATTGTTGACCTTGTAAATTGGATATATAATAGTCTAAGATTTAGCCTTTGCAGTTTAGTTAGTTTCCATGGGGAGATGCTATGTTAATACAAATGTTGCAAGAAGGCTATAAATCAGGATCTCAGTATTCTGCTGAAAAACATAATTCTTGGAGTTTATCTGACATATACATATTGAATAATTTATATAGCTTAGCTATTTTTTGGTGAGAATTCTGGCAAGAGTTTTTAAGGCTTCTAGTTCAACACAAGCTACCCATTCAGACAGAGTGGATTTAAAAGACAATAAGCTTGTAAATGTGGAAAAAAATATTTTAGTTGATTAAACTCTCAGGACCACACTGCTGCTTTTTCTATTTTTTAAGTGTTTAAAAAGGATTTAGAAATTAACTGTGTTTCTATTTGATCAGAACTATATACAACATTCTTTATTGCCAATCTCTACTTGGCCAGAGTTAAATTATATTTTCCTATCCAACACTCACAGATTTAGTTGAGCAATCCCTTTTGGTTTGTATTTAGGCCAGTTTATTTATTCACAACAATGAAGTCACTGTCATATGGAAAGTTTTAGCTAATACATTGGAACAATAAAACCTAGAAAGCATTTTTATCAAGTTAAAACAGCAAACCACATAATTTGCTTCTTTTCACTTTTATCATAAAATTGCTCCCAGAATTTGTATTATAAAAATCTGGTTTTTTTTAATATGATGATTTTCTTTTTAAATATAAAAAATAAACTTTGACAGGGTCGACCCCACAGGAATAGTGACTTGATTGGATTTTTAAAAAATAGCTTGAAGAAGATCAACTTAGAGAACTGAGGAGAGGGATTGTAAGTGGTCGGTGAGGAGGAGAAGGAGAAGGGAGTACTGAGTGGTAAGGCTTCTTAGTCCATTTCTATTGCTATAACAAAATATCTTAGACTGGGTAATTTTAAACAATAGAAATTCATTGCTCACAGTTCTGGAGGTTGGAAAGTCTAATATCAAGGTGCCAGCAGATTTGGTGTCTGGCAAGAGCCCATTCAGGTGAAGCCTTCTATGTGTACTCACATGGTGAAAAGGGAAAATGGACCCCCTCAAGCCTCTATTATAAGAGCACTGATCCCATTCATGAGAGCTGAGCCCTTATGACCTAATCACCTCCTAAAGCCTCTATTATAAGAGCACTGATCCCATTCATGAGAGCTGAGCCCTCATGACCTAATCACCTCCTAAAGATGGTCTGAACACCAACGTTCAGACCATGGCGTGAAGTGGGAAGGTGGAGGAGCCAGAATTGACTACCATAGATTTGTGAACACATTTTCACACATTATCAGGAGCCACATGATAAAGAGCAACTGAGAATTGTTTTAATCACACCTGAAAAAGGATGTGACTGTGAAAATAGAAAGACAGCATCTGACTCAAAGACAGCATCTGACTCAAAGGGGCCACGAAAAGAGAAGCAACAGATCTTAATAGTGGATCAAATGTATTTGGCGAAAGAGAGAGAGAAACTTTAATAGAAATGGGGAAATTGAGAAAGAATACTTAGTGGTCAAGGTAGGTGATATACTGTCTTTCCATAAGTTTCAGGTCGCTTACAATTATACACTGGTTTTGTGTGTATGTGATGACCTGGCCATGAAAGAACAAGTTGAGCAACGTTGACAAACACAAGGTGATCTTAATTCTGTACTGGAGACAGGTCAGTCATTCTGCCCAGCTGTGTGTCCACGCCTCCTCACAAATTACTTGAAGGTAGCACAGTATTTAAGATAACTGAAACAGTAGGCGCACTAAATGTTGACTAATTGTGAAACTTGTCACAGATTCAGTTAAATTACACGAGAAAGAAAGAAAGTGCATAGTTTCTGTGCCACTATAAATTGTATTATAGTGGTGAAATAGTTTACCTTCCCCTGAGTGACTGAGGAGTTGCTATGTGGGAATAGAGGTAAAGTGGTCAGGGCTGTTTTTCTTAGAAATGACAGAAGTCTATCTTGAACCAGTTTAGGCAAAAGAAGAGAATGTATCAGTTCACAAAAATGAAAAGTTCAGGGTTTACTGCTTCAATCAAGGTTGTCTCCAAAATGCTCAAATAATGTTGTCAAGCATTTGTTTCTCTTTTCTATCTCTTGGGGGTCAGATAAAGAGTAAAAGGGCTAAAGACATCATAGGTGAATCCTGACTCTGAGACAGAAACAATTTTCTCCTTACCCTTTCTGTAGATTCCTTACTGCCACAGAGTTTCCTAACCTGCTCAACAGTTCAACAGATTCCAGGTCCTTTCCCATACCCACTTACAGAGATGGGGTACCTAGGGAGGGACATGGGAATCTGTATTTTTTTTTTTTTTTGAGTTGGAGTCTCACTCTGTCACCCAGACTGGAGTGCAGTGGCCGCTCCAGTGCCACTGCAGCCTCGACCTGCTGGGCTCCGGTGATCCTTCTGCCTCAGCCTTCCAAGTAGCTGGAACTACAGGCACACGCTACCACGCCTGGCTAATTTTTTTGATTTATTGTAGAGATGAGGTCTTGCCAAGTTGGCCAGATGGGTCTCAAACCCACGGGCTCAGGCAATCTACTCACCTCAGCCTCCCAAGGTGTGGGATTACAGGCTGAGCCACCGAGCCCAAATGGGAATCTGTATTTTTAACAGGTGTCTAGGCGAGTCTAAGTTACTCAAAGACCCATGGTTAGATGAGGACATTTGATTCACACTGACTCTCAGGAAATGTATGGGCTGAATCTGAATGAACCAAGTCTGACCAGAAAATGGAAAAGTTTTACAAAGATATGATAAGCTCTGCTATTACAACATACTCTCCAGTTTCCTTCCAGTTTTGTCCCCTCTGTCACACAACAATACCCATTTCATTAAGTAAGGAGGCAGGGAGGAAAATTATGTAACTTATTTTCTGAGTGACATCCCTAAGTTCCCAACACTATTCCAGACTTTCCATTGTCAATTCTGATTGAAGATTAGGTTTTGTAGCATCAAGACTAATAACCTCAGGTCCGTAATTCTCTGTGCTTCCTCAGCACTATTGAAGCTCCAGTCAACTAAGGACCATCCCCAGTGACCTGTGGTAGATGTGGCAAGGCCCATGAGCATCCGTTCTTCTTGGTGTGCCATGATGTCCTGGTGGGTTATGAATGAGACACAGGTATGTTCCCAGATAGTGAACCCACAGTCCTCAGTGTGAGTGGGCGGGACCTGAGCTGCCAAAAGCTCTGGTGGTCACCATCAGCAGGGAGCAGCTCCTGGCCAGAGTTCTTCCAGGACCCACCTTAGCAAAGTGAAGCCTGTCAGGAGTCTCTATAGGTGCCAAGCAGGATAAGCAGCATATGACACTTGTGCTTCATCAAGGAGGCACTTTATCTCCTAGACATTATTTCAACAGCCAGTTGCAAAATGCACCACCCCATGTCAAGGACAGGGAGCCAGTGAAACTGAGGGAGGAATGCTAATGTGTCAGCCCAAGGTGAAGTAGGTGGAGACAGGAAGGCGATGGGGAGGCTGACTGGAGCTCAGAGCAGGTGCATGGCCAGGCAGTCAGCCCAGATCTATGTTTATGTGGCTGATTTGCCCTGTAGTGGCAGGACAGATAAACCGTACCTCCCAAGGAAGGAAAGAAGAGAAAGCTTATCTTCTTATCTCTTACATTCCATTGGTGGTGAGAGTTGGCCCATTGGTAGTTAACCTCTGCATACTTCCGAAGACCATCATCCAGCCTTTTCAGAAACCTTGGGGAAGCCAGATCTATGTCTTACTTTGTGGTTCTTCTAAGTGTGGAAATGGTAGGAGCCAGAAATTCAAGGTGGGCAGAGACAGCCAAGTGAGACAGTCCAGCTTTTCTAGGTGGGGTATACAGCTCTTGAAATGGTTCACAATGATCCTCACCTGCAGTTCTTCATGACCTTGTGTGATCACTTTTCTTGAGTGTGGGCTGACCCCAGTGATATGCTTCTGATGAAC
Source organism: Tarsius wallacei (assembly GCA_963574415.1). Lineage (NCBI taxonomy): Eukaryota > Metazoa > Chordata > Mammalia > Primates > Tarsiidae > Tarsius > Tarsius wallacei. The sequence goes on along the minus strand of CAUYQG010158267.1, from coordinate 7,658 downwards.
AGATCACCGCAAAAGTGGTGGGCTGCCCCTTTCGGGATTGCTTTATAAAAGATTGTGACTTCTGCCTTTACTCTGATAAAACTGCCACATTGTGACATGCCCTATGGAGAAGCCAAAACGGCAAGGTACCTCGGTGAGGGCTCTGGACAACACTTGTGAGGAACTAAATACTGTCGACAATGGTGTGAGTGAGCTTGGACACTTCCTCAGGTGAGCCTTGATATAACTACAGTCCTGACAGACACATTAATTGCAGCCTGGTGAGAGATCCAAGGCCAGAGTAAACAGCCCAGATTCCTGATCCACAGATATTGTGAAATAAAAAGCTACTATTTGTGCAGCAGTAGACTCCTCATACACTGGGCAAGCAACTCATCAACCATAGGCACAGGATCACCAGGGAGCCTTGTGGAGCTGGTAGGCCATAGTGTTAAAAGGAGTGGTTGCAGGTAGAAGGGGAAAGAGCTGAGAACATAGGACTGGCCCTGAGACTCTGAGAAGGTGTGTAAAATATGTGTAATATATTGACTGAATTCCATATTCTCAGAGGCATCACAGCATGGTGAAAAGATAATAGACTCCAGATTATGATTAAGAAAGAAATGAGTTCAAATCTCAACTCTCACGAGGTGACAGGGTCAAGCTGCTGAAGCTGTCTTAACCTCAGTTTTCTTTTCTGTGAAGTGAGAATAATAATACTCTTATTTGGAGGAGTGACTGAGCTATACTTGTAGCACTGTAGAGGCTCACAACACATGGTCTTTATTGTGCTGATTGTAGACTTTGTCTTATTTTGTAACCTTGAACGATTTCTCCTGTTGAGTCTCTTTCCAATAGATATTTACTTGACTTGATGCTTCTGAGACAAACACCCTGTTTTCTTCTCCTATCTTTCTGGCTACCCCTTTTCTCTTGCTGAATACTATTTTCTTTTCTTTCTAAAAAAATTTTTATTTTAAATATGTGGGGTACAATTCAGGGTTAGGTATACAAATGTTCATTATGCAAGTACCCTTGTTGATGAGGTGTGCCCCCCTTCCCTGGCAGTTTCCCACTACTGCCAATCCTGCCCCCACCCTCCCCTGGCAGTTTCCCACTATTGCCAATCCCTTTCTTATAGTATTACAATAAATATTCAAAGTCTGTTTGAGTTAGAACATGTGATACTTGGTTCTTTGTTTCTGTGATAGATCACACAGTATTGTAGACTCTAAGTCCATCCAAGTTGCTCCAAAGTTCATAATTTTGTCCCTCTTTATGACTGTGTAATATTACATCATGTATATGTACCACAGAATACTATTTTCTTAATTGCTTATTTGTATTTTTCAAGATTCCATTATTAGTCTCCTTTTCACCCTCTTCTTATGCTTTCTGAGCAACATTATCTCTAAGGCAACAATTCCTTCCCTTTCCCCAAGTTCCTGATGGTTATAAAATGGGAGCATAACACCCATCAACACTTTCACTCATTTAGAAGCACCCATTTGGAAGCAAGCTTTTATTCGTCACATCTTTAACCTGTCTTCTACCCAGGAGTGGGAATGTCCTAAATTTTCGGTGAGATTGGAAAAAAGGGCTTAGTATATAAACTAAGTTTATAACTCTAGTTTGTTAGAGTTAGAGTTTTTTCTCTCTCTCCTCCCTTTCTCTCTCCCTTCCTCCCTCCTTCCTCTATCCCTCCCTGTTTCTGTCCCTCCTTCCTCCTCCTCTTCCTCCTCTCTCTCTCCCCCTTCCTCCCTCTCTCTCTCCCTCTCCATGTCTCTTACTCTCTTCCCTCCTGCATCCCTTCCCCCCATCAACTTTCTGTTCCTGCCTCTCCCTTTTGACTCTTGTGTCCCCAGGTCTCTGTGGTATTCTCTTCTTCAACATAAGCCCATCAGGCAAACCCTGCCCCTGCAGGACAAGCCTGGAATTGCTCCGCTGTTTTGTCTGCATTGAGTAGGTAAGTTCAAACTTGGTTCAAACTAAAGAAAAGAAATACAAAGTCAGAATAAACATTGTTGACACAAGTGCTTTTAGAATTCAAAGTGTAAGGCTGGTATTTACAATTTCATTTTAGATAAGGAAGATTAAATACAGAGTTTTGTTTTTAATCTCCCAAGGTTATAATCTATAATATTGAGACTATGTTAACCCTAAGCCTTATTCAAATGTTTGTTGTAGAAAATTGTGTTGGCTCACTAAAGCTATAAATTTTATTTGTTATAGGAAATTAAATTCGCCCACCAACCTTGTGATAATTAATTCATGACTATTACCTCATTGACCTTACTAAAATTGGTCTTACTTGTATTTAAACTCTGTAAATTCTCTTTAACTAGGAAAGTACCTCAGACTCTTAATCTACATTTTCCTTCTTGCTGGTTGTATAGTTAAGATAAAATGCCAAATCTCATACTTTTGCACTTCCAAATGAAGTCTCAGTCTACTTTCTCCAACATTAAAGGTCATATTTTGGCCAGGTACAGTGGTTCATTCCCGCAATCCCAGCATTTTGGGAGGCTAAGGCAGGAGTTATCACTTGAGGCCAGGAGTTGGAGACCAGCCTTGGCAACACAGCAAGACCCTGTCTAGATAGGTGTGATAGCAGCACCTGTAGCCTTAGCTACTCGGGAGGCTGAGGCAGAATGATTGTTTGAGCCCAGGAATTTGATGTTACAGTGAACTATGATAATGCCACTGCACTCCAGCCTGAGACAGTGAGACCCCTACTCAGAAATAAAGCTGTATTTGATCCCTATTCGACCTTCCCTCCCTTTTTCCCTCATATTTCTTGATTGATTCTGAATCTGGAGAGGAGGGAGTATAGTAAACTGATCCTTTGGAATCCCAATAAAGTTGAGTACTATTCACTTGGGGACTTGCTTTCATTGTAACATGCTACTTGGTAGACTGGTATAAGGGGGATAAATAGCATCATTGCTTCTTTTTTGTTTTTTTGTTTAAGTCAGAGTCTCACTCTGTTGCCCAGGTTGGAGTGCAGTGGCACACTCATGGCCACCACAGCCTTGATCTGCTGGGCCCAGGCCATCCTTCCACCTCAGCCTTCCAAGTAGCTGGAACTACAGGCGTGTGCCATCACGCCCAGCTAATTGTTTTTTCGCCAAGTTGTCCAGGCTATTCTCGAACCCCTGGGCTCAGGCAATCCTCTCGCCTCAACCTCCCAAAGTGCTGGGATTACAGACTTGAGCCACCACGCCCGGTCAGCATCACTTACTTCTAACACAGGCAGCTACCAACATTCCAGGAAAACCTGTGTTTTGCATTTTTTTTGGAAAGCAGGATTCATTGAGAGGACAGAAAAGCTCCCACAGTGGGAGGGGACCTGAAGGGGTTGCCCAAACCTGTGTTTTTTAAAGGGCTAAGTTGCCTTTAGCCTTATAATGTTATGTAGCCTTACCAACTCTTGTAACTTCACTCCTACTACACTCTCCAATACTTACTATATTGACTGTGACCTTGTGGATCCTATTCTCTTGTACGCCACCTTGCTGTTACACTTGCTCTTCTCTCTGCTTAGAATACTCAGCTCTTAAAGGCCACATTGCCTATGGCGCAGTATTCTCCGCTTAAATGCCACCTTGAGGCATCCTTTCCTGACCCTTATTCTCCCCTAACTTCCTAAGCTCCATTTAGTGCTTTATCTGAGCTTGTTTCTTTTGGCATGTGTCTGTAGAACTCACTGCAGTATTATGATTAAGAATACAAAAATTCTTTCTGTTTTTGTTAATTAGATTTTGAGTTCCTGGGATACAGAGATTGCAGGTTTCACTTTTTTAATGTTAGTGCATGGGTTGCTCTCAATGAATATTTTTGAAAATAAATAAATTAGATGAACGAACTCTCCAAGGACAACGAACAACTGTTCTAGCTATGCACCAATACTAATTTATGTATTTTCAAAAAAAACTATATTAAAGATGTTTTTACAGATGGAGTCTTGCTATGTCATGCATGCTGGTTTTCAACACCTGGGCTCAATTGATCTTCCTGCCTCAGCCTTGTGAGTAGCTGGTTTTAGAGGCGTGAGTCACTGCACTAGCTCCCACTTATATCTTTATGCTAGCATAATTTTTAGTAGTATCCCCTTTCACTCTCAAAAGTGTTCCAATTAGGATGATATATTCCTATGCATGAGGATTCTTGGAAGAGACAGAGGTGAATTGTTCTTTTTGCATCTAAGAGGATAATTTTGTCCCCAGGTTCTCTAATGAACAGAGACAATGATTATTATAAATTATAATAACAACAGTATTTTAATGATAATTTTCTTATCTACAAAATGGAGCTAGCCAACTGTTTTGTAGCTTTCTATGAAGACGTGTGTATTAGTTGACTAGAGCTGCCATAACAAAAGCCTGGGTAGTTTAAACAACAGAATCTATCTTCTCACTGTTCTGGAGACTGGAAGTTCCAAGTAAAGGTGTCAGCAGGTGTTTGGTTTCTTTGGAGGCCTCTCTCCTTGGTTTGTGGATGGTCTGCCTTCTTGCTGTGTCCTCATATGGCCTTTCCTCTGTGTGTACATTCCTGATGTCTCTTCTTCTTCTTGTAAAAACTCAGTCATATTGGATTAGGGCCCCACCCTTACGACCCCACTTAACCTTAATTACTTCCTTTCAAGTCCCTGTTCTGCGCCATGGCTCATTCCTCTAATCCCAGCACTTTGGGATTACATTCCTCTAATCCCAGCCAAAGGGGTGGAATCCAAAGGGGAAGAAACTGAAGGAGTTCGAGACCAGCCTGGGCAACATAGCAAGATTTCATCTCTACAAAAAATAAAAAAAATTAGCAGGATATGGTAGTTTATGACTGACTACAGCTTCTTGGGAGTCTGAGGTGGAGGAGGATCATTGAAGCCAGGAGGTCGAAACTGCAGTGAGCTGTGATCGTGCCATTGTACTCTAGGCTGGGCAACAAGAGTGTGACTCTGACAAAGAGAAAAAAAAAATCTCCAAATACAGGCACATTGAAGGTTAGGGCTTCAACACATGAATTTTAGGGGGACACATATTCAGTCCATAGTTTGTAAGTATGTGTGCTGTATGAATTTTTATATCCATATATACTAACCCATATATATGTATGTATGTATATATATAATTAGTTTAAAAATGATATGGTGATTACTTTTCAATTTTAAACAAAATAATGTAAATGGGTGGTAGGAGACTTTTCATTCATTCTCATACTATCAGATTATTTTGTTTGCACTTTTAAAATAATCTTATTACTCTATAACAGATGACAATGATTTACTTATTTTAAATAATACATGAAACTTTCAGACTTTGTCAAGAGAAGTTCTTCTCAGGGAACCCTGCTTTAAAGGCTTGCTAAAATACTCTTTCCCATGGGGTGAGTAGTCCATAGCACCAAGAGGACATGTGGGTACCTCAGACCCTGAGATTTCCTGCTCAAACATTCTCAAGCCTGACTCTGGGGACTCTTTGGGCCTCTTCTGAGTCTCCATCCTTCTGCATATGGTCTTTATCACTGGTGTGGTAGCTTAGGGCAGTTGTTAGCTAAGAAGAATACTGGGTGTTTCCTAACTCTGATGCGGGACTGTGAGGAGTCCTGGGCATGATGAGGCCATATATAGTAATAGATTCAATAATAAATACAACATATTTTAATTAACAGTTTGTTGACTTCATTTTATACCTTTCAAATATTTAGATCTATGCTATACAAGCCTTAATTTGTTCTCTTGCTCCAGGTTTCACAAATATTAGGAGTGAACCTCTTTACTGAGCATTTATTATTTGCCAGTTAAAATGGCAAGTGTCATTTATCCTTTGATCTACACAACAGCCAACTGGTAGGTCTTTTGCTGATCTCAGTTTATAGGAATAAAACTGGGGCCAAAGTCACCCAGTTCATAAGCAGAGTAGGGCCTGGAATGGAGCTCTGACCACAGAGACTGAGCTCTTAGCCCCTGTACCTTACTCTAGAGCCATTAAAACAGAGATCATGATCCTCATTCATTTTTAAGGGAATAAAATAAGTCCATACTCATTAACCACAAATAGTGAGGCTGTCTGAAGATAATAACCGTCTGGGAATCTGCAACCAATTGTTCAGATTCCAAAATTTGCCCATTCAGACATGAGACTAATTACAGAAACTGCTTGCATCATTCTGTAATTAGTTCTGCTTCCAGTAGTGTAACTGAACAATGGAAAGAGTGGGTAATCTTGCTCAGATGGGTTTTTCTTCAAATGCTAGGAGCAAATGAGTGGACGGAATCTATTTGAAACCTGAAAGGAAGTAGATCTCTATCATTTACCGAGTTGTTAAACGGTGTGTGGGCAGCTAGCTTTTTGTTTATCTCAAGATGGAATGATAATACTTGAGAATTCCATCAACACATATGAGATATAGTTTTACTTCTCATATTTAGAATGCAGAATACTGGCAGGCAGGATTCCCACTGTGTCTTTAAGTACTGAACATTAGAACAAATCTTTACTCACACTGGAATTGCATCTGGTTTAGAACAAAGTGGTCTTCCTTTGTTCTTTATTGGACCTTGGTCCTAATAGAAACTTTACAGGTCTGCAAGCAAGGCTTAGTGGCTTGCTTGTTTGCTCATCATATTTATATTTTTTCCTACTGAGATCAGTTTGTAATTTGGAGAATGACATCTTTTTTGGCTTTTCGCATGACCACGAATGTCCCAAGCTCCTGATGATTTGTAAACCACAAGATACAGCAGCTGAAATGCCTTAGTTTAATGACAAACATGGGAAACAGTCTGATTTTATAAAGTACCAATTATACAAATATTTTACAGTAAATGGTGGTCTTAATAATGACAATATTTCAGCCACATTCCCAACGTATTTATTCAAGAACTTCTTTGTGACTTTAAAATTCCAGGATATTTCAGCTCCTTTAAACATTTTTCTGATTACCCCTAATACTTTAGCTTTCACGGTGTTGCTGAATAGTTTACCTAAGTAAAGAAAGCATGGAGGAAATCTTGAATCAGAGGTGGAATCTACAATGGAAATATTTTTTTCTTTTCTTTTCTTTTTTTTTTTTTTTTTGAGTCAGAGTCTCACTCCGTGGACCTGGAGTGCAGTGGCATGTGGGGGACCAGCCCCCACTGGGAGACTTAGGGTGTCCCTGGAAAGGTGTGGTGGCATCGGCGATTATTCCTGGGGAACAAAGGGATTCGACTCCTGTCTAGTGCAGGAGCCGATTCTGCAGGAGAGATAGACATAGAGAGAGAGAGAAAGAGAGAGAAAGAGAGAGAAAAAGAGAGAAAGAAAAAGAATGGACCACTGTTCAAACGGATTTGAGCAGAAGCCGTTTAATGGAAGTTTTCATGTTCCTTTTATCCCAGATTTTCGCAGGCAAAATCACAAGACTTTCACGTGAACACAAAGCCGGGTGGATGAGGGGCGCCCCCCCCACCCGCCAGGTGTTTGCTCGGGTATGAGGAAGGACAATCCCACCAAAATCACAAGATGTTTACATGAACACAAGGTGAGGTGGGTGAGGGGCGTCCCTCACCCACCAGGCACCCCCTCATGCATGAGGGAGGGCAATCCCAAAATTATTTAACAGTTCTTCATGCTTGGTTAATATTCCTCAAAAGCAATACAACACTTCTAATATCATAACATTCTAATGATCCATAATTTCTAAGG
>CAUYQG010158266.1:0-17164 GCA_963574415.1 Tarsius wallacei | reverse complement strand
ATTCTTCTGCTGAAGTTAGGGTTTTGGTGGTCTTGTTTTTCCAGATGAATCAGGGAACCTCACCATGATGCTAAGCCAAATGAAAAGCAGTATTAATTCTATAGACAATGTAGATGCTTATGCTAAGCAGGTGCTTGAAATGGTCTCTGATTGGTTTTCTAACATGTTTTCTTGGCTCCTAATAGGGTTACAAGACATCCTTTCAGGCATAGGAAAGTTCTTTATAACCATGTTTATAATAGTGATATTAATACATTTAGCCTTTGTGCCTGATGTTTTACTAAAATTTCCTGCATTCATAACTAAGTCTATAAAGCATAAAAGCCAGCAAGGGGAAAGAACCATAGGCATGTTTACGCTAGAGCAGCTTAACATCACTAATCCCATGATATCATGGCTTCAACTGACAGTGGAGCAATGATATGAAAAACCACTAGAGTATGTCCATATTGCCACAACCCTTAAAGAAAGTCATAATGAGAGTTTGAGCGGGTCTGCCTGCACCTACATTCCTGAGAATCAGCAAAAGATAGTGAATCCTCTTATCTACTATATGTTCCCTGTTAAGTCATTTAAAGAACCCTTAACCCCACTGCAGACTGCATTCACTCAACTAAGAGAAATGAATTTACTCCTTTTTATCAATGATCACAGATCTGAAAATATAGCACTTATGTAACCATAAGTCTTGTAATTTATATAACCTTTTGTGTGTTATAACTACTAATCAGCAATATGTTGTAGTGAATAATATTTTACTTTGTAATAGGCTCTGTTAACTCCCTTACTCCATGGCAAGCTTATTCAAGTCTCTAGTTTGATGTTATTGATAACACTGTGAACTACCTTTTGATAGCCAGTACCAGGAAATGCGGACCATAAATGTTACTGTTAACAAAATGTGGCTGTAACTTCAGTTCTGTACAATGCTCTGTCAGTCACATAGTCAGTGTTTAGGTACCATGACCCTAAACTTATAAAAACAAACTGTGAAACCTAAATGGTGAGCAGGTTGGTTCCAGAAATGCCAGGAGCCAGGTTCTGCTTCCTGAATTCAAAATCAGAAATAAACTTCTTTCTGCTGGTTCCCTGCCTCTCAATTTATTGGTTTTGAAAGATAACAGCAGAACATTTACTGAGACCATAATACAAGAACTTGAAACATGAAAGGATGGTGACAGCATCCTCACTCAACACATTTCCTTGTGATAACTGTACTGTGAATCCCCTGTAAATGATGAGTAACTTATCTCATGGTATATTCAAGATTCTCTTTTACTTTGGCTTTCAAAAATTTAATTACAATATTGTAGCTTGGATGTTCTTGAGTTTATCATACTTGAAGTTCATAGATCTAGGAAGAGTAGATTTATGGCACTTGTTACACTTGAAATGTTTTTGACCATTATTTTTCCCAATAGTCTTTTTATCCTTTTTTTCTCCTTTAGGTTTTTTTTTATCTTTCTTCATTCTGTTTTTGGTTTTTTGTTTGCTTGTTTGTTTGTTTTTCCTCAGACTAGATCAACACAATTGAGAAATCTTTAAGCTTGGTTATTTCTTTATCTTCTCAAATCTGCTATTGAACATCTCCAGAAAATTGTTTATTTCAGTTAACACGCTTTCAGCATCAAAATTGCTATTTAGGGTGTCTCTCTCATGAATCAAACCAATGAAAGAGCAAGGACCCCCCCCCCCCAGCAATCAGAGTAGGTTAAGTTGGAGGGCAACACACAGGGGAAGTACGTAACCCACAAAGAGCAAAGAGGAAAGAGAATAGGCAGACATTTTTGGAACCAAGAACCCTCCCTTCCCTACTCAGGTCATATCAGAAACAGAGCAGCCTCTGGATGTGGAGAAATGGTCAACAAGGGATATGAGGAACTCACTGTTCCTGCCATAGACTTGGAGGGTCCCTTGAGCTTTGTGGGACATGAGTCCCAAATATGAAACAATATGGATACTTCCATTCAAGTGCTGCACAACTCAAGTAGAGCCATTTTCTGAGAACTTGGTCCCTGAATGCTGCATTATTCAGCAGCTCCGATGCCAGAAGGAAATGGAAAGCCCTGGTGTTTTCATTTGCCTCAAAGGCAAATTCTATTGCTTCCTGCAATTTCTGTGTGGAATAAGCTGCAGCGAGAGACTTTGTTGCTGTGTGAACATTGAAGTTCAGAGCATGGAATTCCCATGGCAAGGGAGGAAACCTAGAGAAACTCATTCTTGGTAACCCCTCACTCTCTGTGTTAACTTTTTGTTCAACAGAAATGGTTCTACCATTCCAGCAGTATTGCCACAGCATCCAAGCAACACTTCTCCCCTCCCATTTCCCACTGGAGTAGCTACTTGCACACACAGATGGGGAACTGGAATGCAGATCAGTCTGACTGAATGCTCCCTGACCAATTTCTTCCCTCTGCACCTCCCTTGAAAACTTACTAACAGGGGAATTTCAAAGTCCACATACCCTGCTCATTACCTAGGTCATCTTTCTGCTTTTCTTTTTTCTTTTTCTTTTTTTTTTTTTTTTGAGTTGGAGTCTCACTCTGTTGCTCAGACTGGAGTGCAGTGGTTGCTCCCGGCCACTGCAACCTCGACCTGCTGGGCTCCAGCGATCCTTCCGCCTCAGCCTTCCAAGTAGCTAGAACTACAGGCACACGCTACCACGTCCGGCTAATTTTTTTTTTTTATTTATTGTAGAGATGAGGTCTCGCCAAGTTGCCAAGGTGGGTCTCGAACCTGCGGGCTCAGGCAATCCACTCACCTCAGCCTCCCAAGGCGCGGGATTACAGGCTGAGCCACGGAGCCCGTCTCTGCTTTTCTAGGTCAACGAAGGCCAAGCAAAAAACCCAAAGCCACCACTACAGTTGACTATCTTCTGCAAGCACCATCTTCTTGCTGGAATTCAACTAGAACTGCTCATCACAACATCTGAGACAATAATACAGCCCTTGGGAAGGTCTATGTCCAGACCTCAGCTAACACCACTTCCCATACCTCTCCAGCTACTCAGGAGGCCTTGAGCCAGTGCATGTACCCCGTAGAGCACTGCAACAGCAGACAATTCAGGAAACCACAACACTAAGCCTACATACAGCTAAAGAAACACTACAGAGTCTACATCATCCTCCAAACAAATACATTAGAGTTGGTGCCCACACTTCCTGCTGGGAAACCAGAGGACTGGTCTGCTCAGCTATATTCAGTGCTACCTAACATTCACCCCAATTAAGGAAATAAGAACAATGCTTATGTCACTGCACATCTTTCAGACTAGTTCATAATCTGAGGCATTAGATAATTTCTTCTGAAAGTCTTCCAGAAATATTGGGGATAAACATTAGAACTTAACACTTGTGCATTCACATCACCAGACAGGCCCTTTCGGGAACCTCCCAGCACCACCCCTTCAAATTGTGACAAGCTCATGGGGCAGCTAGACCCAGTAAAGCAGCCAGACTCACAGTAGTCAGGCCCTCCTGGATTATCAAACAAAGAAGGGGGAGTTCACAATATCAAGGGAATACACCATGGAATAAAAAATAATTAATAAAGAAATCACTACATCTCCCTGAGAGATCTCCCAACCTCCTTCATCAGGGGTGAAGCTTTAGCCTTCTATAGGGATATTGCACATATCATATAACCACCTGCTTCCACTGCAACTAATTCTCAACTAATTTTCCCTTGGTGTTGCACCTCCTCAGGTTTTGCCTCCACAAAACCCAAGGAGGTGCAACAGCAAGGGAAAAATCAAAGAGTACACCATGCCACTGAGGAAAAATATGAACTTCATTAGTCCTGTGACATTCTAGACTCACAAAAGGCAACTAACCTGCATGTGAACCAAATACATGTTACCACAAACAGCATCTGAGAAAGTCAATTAACAAAGGTTCTCTATAATCAAAAAACAAATTCACTATACCACTATGTACCCAATACAGGACCTTGGCACCAAGAGCTAAAGCTAAATGATTATAAAGTATACACATTAAAGTCATACTCCCAAAGGAAATAAAAACAAGACAATTAAATCAAAAACATATTTAACAATAATAGGAAGAAATAGTCTAGCTAAATGAGAAGAAACCAAAATCAACAAAATCCTATCAATATGAAAAAACAGAGAGTATCTATTCACCCAAAAGACCACACTAATTCTTCAGCAATGGAGCTCAACCAAAATGAAATCTTTGACATTTGAGAGAAATAATTTAAAAGGTTATTTTAAAATTACTCAATAAGATCCAAAAGAAAGTTGAAAATGAATATAAATTCATCTTCAAAAATTCAGAACATGGATGAATAATTTTCTAGAGAGAGGATACTAAAAATAACAATAATAAAATAAAAATGAACTTCTAGAAATTAAAGACTCATTTAGAGAAGTACAAAATATAGTGGAAAATTTTTACAATAGACTGGACTAAGTATTACAGACGATAAGACTTCAGAACTTGAAGACAAGGTTTATAAATTAATTCAGTCAGACAAAAATAAGAAAAAAAGTTAAGAGAACGGAACTAAGTTTTCAAGAAATGTAGAATTATGTAAAACGTCTAAACCTAAAAATTGTAGGTGTTCCTAAGGAAGAAGAAAATGCAAAAAGTTTGGAAAACTTATTTGAGGGTATAATTGAGGAAAACTCCCATGGCCTTGCCAGATATTTAAACATTCAGATACAAGAAGCGCAGAGAACTCCTAGAAGATTGCTTGTAAAAAGGTCATACCCAAGGCATACAGTCATCAGGATGTGCAAAGGTAATGTGAAGGAAAGAATTCATTCTAAGAACAGTGAGACAAAAATATCAAATAACTTATACAGTTAAACCTATCAGATTAACAGCAGCCTTCTCAAAAGGAACTTTGCAAGTCAAAAGGGATTGAGGCCCTATCTTCAATCTACTCAAACAGATTAACTGTCAGCCAAGAATTTTTTATTACCAAAAGTTTCATAAATGAAAAAGAAGTAACATCTTTCTCAGACAAGCAAACACTAAGGGAATTTGTCACCACTGGACTGGCTCTACCAGAATTACTGAAGTAGTCCTAAAATTGAAAACAAAAGATTTAAATATACCAGTAGAAAAACACTGGAAATTAAGCTCGAAGCGCTTATGGAACACCAATTCACTAGAGAAAAATGAAAGCAACTAGGTTCCAATAAATGCGATTAATGGAATGCTACCTTACATATCACTACTAACCCTGAAGGCAAATGGTCTCAATGGATCACTTAAAAGATATAGATGGGAGAATGGATAAAAAAAAAAAAAGACACACTTCAAAGACCTTCAAGAGACCTACTTAAAACACAAATATTCTTATAGATTCAAGGTAAAGGGGTGGGGGGAAAAATTCCATACAAATTAAAACCAAAAACAAGCAGGAATAGCCATTGTCATACAAAATGAAGCAGACTTTAAATTAACAACAATGAAAAAAGATAAGGTTATTATATAATGATAAAAGGTTCAATCCAACAAGAAGTTATAACAACTTTAAATATGTATGTACCTAACACCAGAGTTCCTATCTTTATAAAATAAACTCTACTAGACCTAAGAAAAGACATAGACAATAATACAATAATAGTGGGAGATTTCAATACTCAGTTGATAGAAATAGATTATCAAGGCAGAAAGTCAGCAAAGAAACATTAAACTGGAACCTAGAGCAAATGGATCTAACAGATATCTACAGAACATTCTACCCCAAACTACAGGATATACATTTTACTCATCAGCACATGGACATTATCCAAGATAGACCATAAGATATGTCACAAATTGAGTCTCTATACTTCCAAAATTATTGAAATATCAAGCACCTTGCCAGACTAGAAATCATCCTCAGGAAGAACTCTAGGATCAAAAACATACGTGGAAATTAACCAGTCTGCTCCTGAATAGTTCTTGGGCTACCAATGACATCAAGATGAAAATGTTTTCAAATCCTTGCAATGAATGACAATGACACAAGTCATTAAAGCTTCTTAGATACACTCAGACATGTGCTCAGAGTGAGACAGGAGATAGCTAAAGAAAGACTAGGAAGACAGACCTCTGATAACAATGTAGCAAACTCCCCGCAGGACTACCCGGCTCAGCATTGGTAAACAAACTCCCTGAGAGCCTCTCAAGTTAGAGCTTAAGTACTCACTGCTGGGATCTAAAGCAACCAATCAGCTCACCATTAGGTCCCTACCTTCTGCCAATTGGTCCTTAATACTGACCAATCAGAACAGCTACAGCTCACAGCTAGTGCTAGCCAATCAGCATGGACTTAGGGCTATATAAGCCCCTGGTTTCGGCCCCAGATGGGCAACCTCTTTGGGTTCCCTCCCACTGTGAGAACTTTTCTGTCCTCTCAATAATCCTCCTTTCTCACTTTCCTGCTATCCATGTTCCTCATTCTTCCTTGGCATGAGACAAGAACCTCGACCCTGAAAAGTTACAACCTGAAGAGCTGCAGATTGTCAGAGCCGAAGAGTTGTGCACCCCAAAGGCTGGCTTGCCAGCCAATGGAGCTAGCTGAACCAGGAGAGCTGCCAGAATAGGGCAAGACTCCAAAGTTGAGACTAGATTTGCCAGCCCACTGGGGCTAGATTTGCCAGCCTGTTAGAGCCAACACTCCAGGGGTTAGGCTTGTCAGCCCCTGGACGACTCTCTCTAGGGCTTGGCTGGTCAACCCATTGAGCTGACACTCTCAAGCCCAGGCTGACCTGAAAAGTCCATATCAAGAAGAAATTTTATAGTGCTTAAGGCTTACATAAAATGAACAAAAAGAGTACATATTGACAAACTAACATTACACATCAAGCAACTAAAATAGAAACAAACCAAATTCAAAGCTAAAAGAAAGAAAAAATAGCAAGCATCAGAGGAAAAATAAATGTAATAGAAATTAAACAAAGAATGCAAAGGATCAGTGAAAGAAAAAGTTGGTTCTTTGAGGAGACAAACAAAATTGATAGAACTCTGGCTAGATTAATCGGGAAAAGAAAAGACATTCAAAGTACGTCAATCAGAGATGAAAATGAAGACATCACAACTGATACCGTGGAAATACAAAAGATCATCCAAGATTTGTATCAACACTTCTATCAACACACTAGACAATCTAGAGATAATGAATAAATTCTTTAAAACACACTACTCCCCAACCTTTGATAAGGAAGAAATAGATACCATGAAAAACCAATAATGAGTAATGAGATTGAATCAGTAATTAAAATCTTCTAGCAACAAAAAAAGTCCAGATCTTGATAAGCTCACAGTCTAATACTACCAGTCCAAAAAAAAACTGGTTCCAATCTGACTGAAGCTATTCTATAAAATTGAAAGAAGTGGTTTCTTTCTAATCCATTCAATGAAGCCAGTATCATTCTAATACCAAAGCCAGAAAAAAAAAAATGAAAACTACAACCAATATCCCTAATGAACATGGATGCAAACATTCTCAAAAAATTTCTAGCAAACTGAATTCAACAGCACATCAAAAAATAATTCACCATAATCCAATTGGTTTACTCCCAGGGATGCAACAGAGATTCACCATTGGCAAGTCAATAGACATGACCCACAACCTAAAAATAATTAAAAACAAAAATTATATAATCATTTCAATAGATGCAGAAAAAGCATTTGATAAAATCCAGCATCATTTAGTAATAAAACTCTTTAGCAAAATAGGCATAGAATAAGCTTCCTCAAAATAATAAAAGCCACATATAACAAACCAGTCTCTAATAGGTGTACAAGTCTAGGAATCTGAGGGGTCCTTTTGAGTTGTAAGATATGGACCCAAAGTTCAAGACCCTGAACCTTTACTGTAGTGTGAGTGGTGAGAAGTACTTGATATGGTCCTTTTCAGCAAAGTTCAAGAGGAATCTTTCTCTGATGTTTCCAGAAGACTTAATCTCCAGGTTCCAGACTATAGAGTGTTTGTCCTCAGCTGGTGGATCTGGAAAAGCTTCGTTTACCTGGTGAAAGCACACTTTGGCATAATGCATTAAAGCCTTGCAGCATTTAGTGACATCAGGCCCCAATATCAAATGAATAAATCTCAAAGGTCAGGGAGTCTTGGATCAAACCTCTTGCAAAAGTTCTAAACTTCTCAGTAAACCTCTAAGAGTTTTCTCTTGGATCAGAGAAATCCTTCACAGTGGTTCTAAGTTCAGTTTTAGAACATGGAGTGAAGGTGGCTACAGCAAGCAGGAATGGCTGATTAGAAGGAGAAGGTCTTACTTTATAAGTCATCTAAGTTCTTTTTTTACTATTACTATTTTTAGGGTGAAAGTGTAATTTAGCAAAAAGATTAGTAGAATCAGAGTACATAGGCAAGAACTGATAAATAAAAGGAATATTTGGGATTATTTCAGTCAGAGCACAATCCTCTTTCACCATGTCCTTAGGCTGCTGCTTAAGCTTTTTGTTTGCTTTACACAAATAATATTTTAAGGGGCAATATTTTATGCAATTTGTCTTTTGCAGACTTCCACATACCAATGGAAGAATATATCCTGCTATTTCTGTGGGGGTTTTGACCCACTTTTTCTAAAATACCTCGCAAGTAAAGAACTGTATCCAAATTAAAACTTCCCCATTGTGGTCATCTGATTTGTAAGTTTTTTCTAGTAAGGATAAACCATTTTTTTTCTAAAAATGCACACATTTGGGGCTTGTAATTCTTATATTTAAAATTGGTTGAAGTCCCAGGAGGTGGAGTGCCAGACTTTTTGGACTGAGAAACAAACCCATTAATTTTTGCTTAAAGAAGTTATCTACTTGAGATCAGAAATGTCTAACTAAATTCAATCCAGTTAATTTTTGAATTCAATTCAATCTCGCACCCAGTGCAGTATAAATATTGTTCAAATAAAATAGGAGAGCTCATAACACAAGTGAGTGGAGCTCAAAATCTCGAAGACATTCACCCACAATCTCCAGTTACAATCAAGAAAACAATAAGCACAGCTGACTCTGCGGGTGTCTTGCCTGGTCGCCTGGTGTTCCTGGGGTTTGTCAGAGTTCTACTTCTGATCCCAGTTCTGATACCAAATCTGTTAGTTAGAAAAAAGAAAAACCTTTCCACAAATTAAATTTAACGGAGTTTATTTGAGCAAGAAAAACAAAAAATTCAGGACTCAGGCAGCCCTCCGAATTACAGCAGATTTAAAGAGACTTCAGGCATGTTGCATGAACAGAGAAAACTTATGGAAAGAATGTACAGGAAGTGGGAATGAGGTACAGGAAGTGGGAATGAGGTACAAAAGCAGTTGTATTGATTACTTATTTGTATTGGCCTTATTAGAACACAGATTGAATGGTTATCTGCTTGTGAGTGGTGGAAGTGTGACTGACAGAGAAGTAGATGGTCAGTTATTGTTACAAAGGCATACTCCTAAATTGGGATTTCAGTTTGTCTGCCTAAGTTACATTACAATTCTTCCATAAGAACTCAAGTAAGGGAGTACAGAGTCTTTCTCAGACCAGATTTAAGTATGATTTAACATCTACCTCTAAGAGCATATGAAAAATAGTTTATACAAATACCTTCTCTAGTAATTTCCATGTCTGTTCTTTTTCATGTATGATTGCTATTGATGTCTTTTTTCATTATGTGAATGTGCTGTACTTTATTGATCATTTAAGTAACTTTTTTGTTGAAAATTGGACATTGAGGACTTCCAGCAAGATGACAATGGGACAGGTCAGACTGTGAGAAGCCACCAGTGCACAGGATCATCTGCTGTTATCAGGACTCTCCTGAGAAAAGCCTGCTGAATACAACTGATTTCTCATCTCCTGGCACCTGGCCCACACCATCACCTGTGACAGCAAAGTAGATGGAACCCCTTAGTGGAGAGAGAAGATAGGGAGAGCACTCCACTACCAATGAGAAAACGCCAACTGGAGCCATTTTATCTATCTCAGAACCAGGCAGAGACTTGCATTGCCCTGCCCAGCTCCACTCAGTCTTCAACTTGGGACCTAGAGGTAATCTTATCAAGCTCGAAAAGACAGAGACCCCTCCCCCACACTGGATCAGAGACAGACACATCAGATCTGAGTGGCAGACTTGACAGGCAGCAAGCTGAGTTAGTCCAGATCTGATCCACCCTCTTCCCACAGACCTGGGGCATCTGACCCACGCTGAGAACATTCTTATCAGCTTGTGATGAGAGCAGAGGGGAAGGGCTGGAGATCAGAGCTGAAAGGAAGTTGACCTTAAAGGAATGACTTCAGAGCGAGTATTTTGGGGGGGGAGGGGGTCTGTCTGTTTTGCTCATTTTTGTTTACTTGTTTGTTTTGGTTTTAGCTTTTTTTTTTCTCTTTCTTTCTGTTTTTGATTACTTTTTCATACTGGCTTTGTTTCTGTTAACTTATTGCTGGGTTTTTTTAGACTTCCTGTTTGCATATGGATATTTTTGAGGGAGAGTACATCAATGGGGTGTTTTTGTCAGTTTGTGTGTTTGTATGATTGTCTGTATGTTTTGGTTTTTTAAAATCTTTTGTCTTTGTTAGTGTCTTTTTTCATTTGTTAGTTGGTATGTCTGTCTGTTTTCCCTCTTACTCTTCTCTCTCTTCACCTTCCTGTCAACCCCTCCTTCCTTTTTCTATTCTTTCCTTTTTTAACCTCATTTTGCTTTCAGGGAGCAAACCTATACACCCACTGCATGGACAGATTGGAAGGCAGTGGGTAGTGGGTTCCAGGGGGCCCATACACCCTCAGTGGATACTGGGATCTGCAGATACATTCTGAATGTACATTCTTCAATTAAATCTAAGAACTGCAAAAAGCACAGCAACCAATCCACAATCCGGCTTCAAAATTGAAGTCAGTGGATCCACATAAGGAAGGATAAGAGATTGAGAAAACAGAAGTAAAAGCTACCCCCCACCATCCCTCAACAACAGAATTAAAGAAGATGTTTTCAAAAGTGGGGGAGGAAAATCTACACAAATGAAGGAAAACCAAAAGAAGTATATGAGTCTCACACAGACCCCTGGGAAGTCAGACACTGAGAATACAGCCTTCAGAAGGCAAACAATGAAAAGCCCCCAGAATGACTGATCTCAAACCACAAACCCAGATATCAAGACTTCAATAGAGAGAATAAATAGAATTGAGGAGCAACAAGAGGAAAGAATGAAGACTTGATAACTGAGATGACAGCAGTAAAGAATACAGTGAATGAAATAATTAATAAACTGATAAGCATAGAAAGCAGAATTAGCAAGCAGAAGAAAGAATCTCAGAGCTTGTGGACAAAAATATGGAACTAACCAAAACTGTCAAAAACAGAAAATAAGCTTTAAAAGACAGAACAAAACCTTCAAGAGATGAGTGATTATTTCAAGAGGCCAAACCTAAAAGCAATTGGACTTCTTGAGGCAGAAAGAGAGACAGAGACCACCCTGGAAAAAACATTCCAAGAAATTGTCTAAGAAAACTTCCCTCATCTCATTAGTAACATGACCATTCAAACACAAGAGATTCAGAAAACCCCTGCGAGACAACAAATGAGAACACCAACTCCTAGACACATAGTAATTTGCCTACACAAAGTAGGTATAAAAGAAAAAAATCCTAGAGGCAGCAAGAGAAAAAAGCCAGACCACCTGCCAGGGAAGACCAATTAGAATAGCAGCAGATTTATCTACAGAAATACTTCAGGCAAGGCCTCATCTCTACAATAAATCAAAAAATTAGCCGGGGGTGATAGCACGCACCTGTAGTTCCAGCTATTTGGAAGGCTGAGGTGGGAGGATCGCCAGAGCCTAGCAGGTCAAGGCTGCGGTGGCCAGGAGTGGCCACTGCACTCCAGTCTGGGAGACAGAGTGAGATTCCAACTCAAAAAAAAAAAAATTTCCAAAGATAATTTCACCAAGAATTTTCTAAACAGCCAAGCTAAGCTTAATCAGTGATGGATGATTAAAATTTTTCCCAGACATTCAGTCCCTAAGAGCTTATGCTGCCTCCAGACCAACTCTACAAGACACACTTAAGAAAGTATTAAACACAGAAGAATGGAAAAAAAGAACAACGCCTTTCACAAGAATCCAAGAAGAAAATATAAACACACATGAATCAACCCCAAAATCAAAAGTAGCAACAACAACAACAGCATATTCTATAAGAACATCATGACAGGGATAAAATCTCACATTTCAATAATTAGCCTGAATGTGAATGGACTAAATTCACCACTGAAATGGCATGGTAAAATGGATACATCATGAGGCAGCAATATATTGTCTCCAAGAGACTCATCTCACCAAAAAGAACACCCACAGACTCAAAGTAAGAAGATGGGAAACAAAATTTCAGGTGAACAGAACACAAAAGAAAGCAGGAGTCATGATATTAATATACCCTTTAAGCTATCAAAAATTTAAAAAGATACAGAAGTTCACTACATAATGATAAAAGGTTCAATCCACCAACAAGAAAAATCCATCCTAAACATAAGAGCACCAACTTTCATAAAGCAGCTTCTAGGTAAATTTAAAAAGATATTGACTCTAGCACTATCATAGGTGAGGACTTAAACACCCCACTCACTCTAGACAGATCATCAAGACAAAAAAATCAACAAGGAGATCCAGAACCTCAACGTGCTGTTGACCAAATGGACTTAATTGATCACTACAGAACACTCCACCCAATGACCATGGAATATGCATCCTCCTCATCACCACATGGAATATACTCTAAGATCGACCACATCTTTGGCCATAATCAAGCATAAAATAATTTCATAAGATTAAATTCTGCCACACACCTTCTCAGACCACAGTGGAATAAAAATAAATATTGACATGAACAAAGTTCCCCCAAAACCCAGAAAGACATGGACACTAAAAAGCATGATGCTAAGCAACTCCTGGGTCAACAAGGAAATCAAAACAGAGATTAAAAGATAAGTGGAAACAAAGTAAAATGAAGAAAAAACTTCTAGGATGCCATGAAAACAGTACTAAAAGAGGAATTTATCTCAACAGAAGAATCCAGATCACCAAAATAAAAGCCCAAATTTGGGGTATAGAAGCCAAAAAGATAATACAACAACTCAGCAAAACAAAAAGCTAATTCTTTGAAAGGATAAACAAGATTGATGGTCTCCTAGCTAGACTGACCAAGAAAAAGAGAGAAAAAGCCCAAATAAACACAATTAGAAATGCAAAAGATCAAGTCACAACTGACCCCGAAGAAATACGAAAGATTATCAGGGACTACTATGTACACTTATATGGAAACAAGCTTGAAAACCTAAAGGAAATGGAGGACTTTCTGACATCACACAACTTCCCCAAGAAACAAGAAGAAATTGAGACCATATACAGACCAATAACAATCCAGGAAATCAACTATGTCATAAGAAAACTACCTACAAAGAAAAAAACCTGGAACAGATGGCTTTCCAGCAGAATTCTACAGGACATATGAGGAGGAACTGATACCAATCCAACTGAAAGTATACCAGGCAATCGAGAAAGATGGAACTCTCCTGAAATCATTGTATGAAGCTTAACATCACATTGATACCCAACCCAGTAAAGATTCAAAAAAGAAAGAGAACTACAGGCCAATATCCTTAATGAACATAGATGCTAAAATTCTCAACAAGATCCTTGCAAATCAGATACAACAGCACATCTCAAAAATCATCCACTACAACCAAGTAAGCTTCATCATTGGAATGGAGGGCTGGTTCTAGATTCATAAGACCATAAATGTAATGAAAACATCAACAGATTTAAAAACAAAAGCCACATAATTATATCATTAGATGCAGAGAAAGCTTTTGACAAAATCCAGCACCCCTTCTTGATAAAAACCCTCAAACATCTTGGCATAGATGGAACATACCTAAAAATAATAAGAGCTATCTACAAGAAACCCACAGCCAGCATACAGCTAAACAGACAGAAGTTCGAAACATTTCCCCTGAAAACTGGAACAAGACAAGGATGCCACTCTGACCTCTCCTTTTCAACATAGTTTTGGAAATCCTAGCTAGAGCAATCAGACAAGAGAAAGAGATCAGGGTATCCAAAAAGGAAAAGAGGAAGTCAAGTTATCTCTCTTTGCAGATGACATGATTCTATACCTCAAAAACCCAAGAGAATCTATCAAAAACCTCCTTGCACTGATAAAGGACTTTGGCAAAGTCTCAGGTATAAAATCAATTTGCAAAAGACAGTTGCATTTCTATACATGAACAATAAGTACACAGAAATCCAAATAAAAAGCTCAATCCTATTTACAATAGCTAAAAAAACAAATACCTTGGCATCTTCCTAACCAGAGACGTGAAAAACTTTTAAAATGAAAACTATAAAACACTGCTCATAGAAATCAAAGATGACACAAACAAATGGAAAAATATTCCATGCTCATGGATTGGAAGAATCAACATTGTTAAGATGTCCGTCCTACCCAAGGCAATCTACAGATTTAATGCAATAACCATTAAATTACCATCGGGGGGAAAAAAAGCAAAGCAGGAGGTATCACACTCCCAGACTTTAACTCTATCATAAAACTACAATAATCAAGACAGTCTGGTATTGGTATAAGAACAGGCATATAGACCAATAGAACAGGATAGAGATTCCAAAAGCAAAGCCTCAATTTCTCAACCAACTCATCTTAGACAAAGCTTCCACCACCAACGACTGGGGAAAGTAGAACCTATGCAGTAAATGGTACTGGGAAAACTGGCTGGCCACATGCAGAAGATTAAAACAAGACCCCTACCTATCACCATACACAAAATTCAACTCTAAATGAATCAAAGACCTAAATGTAAAACCTTAAACCATAAGAATCTTACAAAATGCCGGAGACACCCCTATGGAAATTGGAACTGGCAACCAATTCCTGATCAAACCCCAAGTTCCTATACCATAAGAGGTAAGATAGACAAAAGGGACCTCATCAAACAGACAAGCTTCAATAAAGCCAAAGAAACCATCAAGAGAGTAGGGAGACAGGCCACAGACTGGGAAAAAATATTTGCCAACTGTATATCTGACAAAGGCCTAATATCTAGGATCTACAAGGAACTTAAATGTGCTAAAAAGAAAAAAACAAATAGTCCCATTACAAAGTGGGCAAAAGGTATCAAAAGACACTTCTCAAAAGAAGACATATGAGCAGCCAACAGATACATGAAAAAATGTTCAGCCTCACTAGTCATCAAAGAAATGCAAATTAAAACTACACCGAGATACCACCTAACTCCAGTCAGGATGGCCATCACCAATAACTCACAAAACAACAGATGCTGGAGAGGATGCAGCGAAAAGGGAACACTTCTACCCTGTTGGTGAAAGTGTAAACTAGTATAGCCTCTGTGAAAAACAGTGTGGCGATTCCTAAAAGACCTGAAAAACACTTTCCATACGGCCCCACAAATCCCTTACTGGGAATATACCCGGAAGAACTCAAAACACTCTATAAAAAAGATACCTGCACACATATGTTTATCGCAGCATTGTTCACAGTAGCAAGAACATAGAACCAACCTTGCTGCCCATCAAAAGAGGACTAGATATAAAAAATGTGGTACATATACACAATAGAATATTACACAGCCATAAAGAAGCACAAAATCATGAACTACAAGCAACCTGGATAGACTGAGTCTGTAATACTGAGCAATCTTTCACAGAAACAAAAGAACTGAGTATCACATGTTCTCACTCATCAGTAGACCTTGAACAATTCTTGTAACACTATAAGAAAAGGATTGGCAGTAGCAGGAAACTGCTGGGAGGGGGGCAGGGAAACGGAATTGGCAGTAGTGGAAGTCTGCCTGGAGAAGGGGACACATCTCATCAACAAGGGTACCTGCATAATAAACATTTGTATACCCAACCCTGAATTGTACCCCACATCTTTAAAATAAAATTAAAAAATTTTAAGTTTGAAAAAAGAAAGATAACTGGACATTTTGCATTTGCAGTGTGGTAAGTCTGGAAATATAATTTTTCCCCTTCCTCATTGTTTGTTTTTCCTGCTTATTGTGGGTTGTTGTTGCTTGTTTTAAGTGTTTTTAAATTATTTTTGCATAAATTGCATTCTTTTACATGTGCGGTCGCAGAAGTCTCTGATCTATTACCGTAGTAGTTAGCTAATAATTGGTTTAAACATTCTTCAATTCTTAGAGCCAAAAATAATTAAACTCCCAGCCTTTACAAATTGGCTATGTGATGAGACAGTCCATCAAAGTTCTGCCAAGCTATTTAACTTCTGTTAATGGTTTACTTCCTGCTTGCGTGGTGTCTAAGGGTCATCCAGAATTGAAAGTTTAATGTTTTTTAGATCATTTCTGAGCACATGGCTAATCCTAAGCATGTGTACAGTAGTCTAGATGGAGGATCTTTTGTAAAAACCTTTTTCCTCATCTATCCCCTCCCTTGTCTTCTCCTCTCCAGGTTATTTTGTCTGTCTATTGCTTGCCCACGTCTATATTTTGTCTTAGCAGTTGAAGCTAGAACATATATCTTTAAATACTTTTATAAAATGACCCTTGAGATGCCATATTCACTTACAATGATTTCACATCTTATTTCATTTACAAAAGAATCTATTATAAATAAAATTAAAACAGAAATAGACTAATTCATTAACATTATTCATCAAAAAGTCTAGTTAATTAAAATACTATTTAATATTACTAAAATGGCATTAATTTATAAAGAAGTAAAAGAAAAAAGAAACTGTTTTTACTATATAGCAGAGATTAGAACACTTTTTCTTTAAAATTTTAGATAGTAAATACAGTAAGTCCAATGGACACATGCACCTATTCAACTCTGCCGTTGTAGTACAATGGAGTCATAGAAAATGTTTAAAAATGGGCATGCCTGCATTTTTTTTTGTGAAAAAATAAATTAACAAAATCAACAAACTTTTAGCCTAAGAAAAAATGAGAGAAGGTCCAAGCAAATATAATCAGAAATTTAAAAAGAGACATAAGCCGGGCTTGGTGGCTCAGCCTGTAATCCCGCGCCTTTGGGAGGCTGAGGTGAGTGGATTGCCTGAGCCCGCGGGTTCGAGACCCGCCTGGGCAAGCGAGACCTCATTTCTACAATAAATCAAAAAATTAGCTGGGCATGATAGCGCGCGCCTGTAATTCCAGCTACCT
>CAUYQG010158265.1:0-10636 GCA_963574415.1 Tarsius wallacei | reverse complement strand
TGTTTATTGCAGCATTATTCACAATAGCAAAAACATGGAACCAACCATGCCATCCATTGAAAGAAGACTGAATTAAAAAAAGTGGTACATATACACAATGGAATATTATACAGCCATAAAGAAGGACAAAATTATGAACTTTTCAGCAATGTGGATGGACTTAGAGTCTATAATGCTGAGTAATCTATCACAGAAACAAATAACTGAGTACCGCATGGTCTTACTCATAAGCAGACAGACCTTGAACAATTATCATAATACTATTAGAAAGTATTGGGAAAATGCTGGGAGGAAGGCAGGGGAGCAGGATTGGCAGTAGTGGGAAAATGCTGGGAGGAGGGCAGGGAAGCAGGATTGGCAGTAGTGGGAATCTGCCTGGGGAAGGCGGGGGGTACACCTCATCAACAAGGGTAACTGCATAATGAACATTTGTATACTTAACTCTGAATTGTACCCCACATCTTTAAAATAAAAAGTATAGGAACATAGACCAATGGAACAGAACAGAGATTCTGGAAGCAGAAACACGGTTTCTTAACCAACTCTTCTTCAACAAAGCCACCAATAACAATCATTGGGGAAAGGAGACTATATTTTTAGCAAATGGTGCTGGGAAAACTAGTTGACCACATGCAGAAGAGTGAAACTGGACCCCTATTTATCACCATATACGAAAAATCAACTCAATATGGATCAAAGACCTAAAGAATCCTAGAAGAAAATGTAGGAAACACTCTTATGCACACTGGAGTAGGCAATGAATTCTTGACCAAGTCCCCAAAAGCAAATGCCATAAAAGCTAAGGTAGATAAGTGAGACCTCAAAAACCGAAAAAGCTTTTACACAGAAAAAGAAACCATCAAGAGAGTAAAGAGACAAATCCAGAGAATGGGAACAAATATTTGCTAATTATGCATCTGACAAAGGCCTAACAACCAGGATCTACAAGGAACTCAAATGAAGTGAAAAGAAAAAAACCAAACAATCCCATTAAAAAGTAAGCAAAGGACATGAATAGACACTTCTCAAAAGATGGCATACAAACAGCCAACAGATACATAAAGTAACTGCTCAGCCACAGTACTCATCAGAGAAATGTAAATCAAAACTACTTTTAGATACCACCTAACTTTGCTAAGGATGGCTGTCATTAATAAATCAAAAAAACAACAGATGCTTGGCACAGTGTAGAGAAAAGGAAATGCCTCTACACTGTTGGTAGCATTGCAAGCTAGTTCAACCTCTATGGAAAGCAATGTGGTGATTTCTAAAAGAACTAAAAATTGACCTTTTGCACAATCCAGCAATCCCTCTCTTGGGAATATCCTGGAGGAACATAAATCGTTCTGTGGAAAAGATACCTGCACATGTGTGTTTATTCACAATAGCAAAAACATGGAACCAACTCTACTGTCCATTGAAATTGGGCTGGATAAAGGAAATGTGGTACATATACACAATGGAGTATTACACAACCATAACGAAGAACAAAATCATGGACTTTGCAGCAAATTGGATGGCGTTGGAGGCCATAATACTAAGTGAACTATCACAGAAACAAAGAAGTGAATACCACTTGTTCTCACTCATAAGTGGGTCCTGAATATTAGTCACATTAACTCAAGGGAGGGATTGGCTGTCATGCAGCGCTGCTAGGGGAGGGAGGAAGGAAAAAGGGCAAGGGGCATGTCACAACATAAGGGGTACCTGGTCCACTACCAGGTGGAGTGAGGCCAATTAGAAGCCCAAACTTTACCTGCATGCAGCCTACTTATGTAGTTAATCCTTACTTGTACCCCGTATCTCTATAATAATAATAAAAAAAGAATTGTAGCTTCTTCTTTCTGTTCCATTCAAGAAACCCTTTAGTGACTATAAGCAGTAAAGCTGCTAGCCAGCAAGCTTGATTTCTACTGGCTAAGAGTCATGACAACATGTTGGGTAGTCCGAAGTGTATAACTACTATTTGCCTGCAAGTAACAGGTTGCCTGAGAGCAACAGGTACATAAACTTGAACTAAGAAAATAGGAATAGCAGCTTGTTAACTAGGCCAAAATGCTAGATTCAAAACTGGCAGAGAAAATAGTGTGTCTCTTAAGGTGATTTTATAAATATCTCCATGGAATGTCATTAGCTTTCTTCTTATCATACCATATTTCTAAGAGTATCGCAAACCAGACCAAAATCCTTTTTTAAAAGACTTATACAACAGTTTTATGGGGTACAAATAGTTTCTGATTGCATGGATGCATTGTATAGTGGTGAAGACAGACTACCAGAATTCTAAAAAGACATACAAAAGACCAACAGATAAATGAAAAAAGTGTTCAACATAACTAATCATCAGAGAAATGCAAATTAAAACTGCAATGAGATATAAACTCCCACCTGATGGAATGGCTATTACCAAAAAGATGAGAGACAGTGTTGCTGAGGATGTGGAGAAATCGGAATCCTTGTACACTGTTGGTGGGAATGTAAATTAGAAGTGCCATTGTTGGAAATCAGTATGGAGGTTCCTTAAAAAACTAAAAATAGAATTACCATATGATCCAGGAATCCTATTTTTGGGTATAAGCCCAAAGAAGTTAAAATCAGTATGTTGAAGAGATGTCTGTACACCCATGTACACTGCAGCATTATTCACAATAGCCAAGATATGGAAACATCATGATTTGACCAAGATATGGTCCATCAACAGATGGATGGATAGAAAATGTGATAAACATACATATACAGTAGAACCCAGTCAGCCTTAAAAGAGAAGGAAATTCTGTCATTTGCAATAACATGAGTGAATTCAGAGGAGATTATGCTAAGTAAAATAAGCTCGGCACAGAAAGACAAATACTACATGATCTCACTTATATATAGAACCCAAAAAAGTCCAACTCATAGAAGTAAAGAGTAGAATAGTGGTTACCAGGGGCAGGTAGAAGTGGATGGACAGGGAAAGAGAAAATGTTAATCAAGGATGCAAAATTTCAGTTGGGAGAAATAAGTTCTGGTGATCTATTACACAGCATGGTGATTTTATTTACTCGGAATGTATTGTATTCCATAAATATATATAATTATTATTTGTCAATTAAAAAAATGAAAGAATTGAGCTTTCAAGAAAACATATTTCCTGTTCATGCTTTTATTAGTTTTCTACTCTCGTACAACATAATACCACACATTTAGCAGCGTAAAACACCACTCATGTATCAGCACAAAGTTCTATAGGTTGAAAGTCTGGCATGATTCTTTGCTTAGGGTATTACAAGGCTGAAATCAAGATGTCAGCCAGGATGAGTCTTTATCTGGAGTCTCTGGGGAAAAAAATTGCTTCCAAATTAATTTTTGTTGCTGGCAGAATTTAGTATGCAGCTGTAGGACTGATATCCCCATTTTCTTGCTATCAGTCAGGGGCCACACCCAGCTCCTGGAAGTAGCTGGCATTCCTTGCCATGTGACCCCCTGCATTTTGGGGCTAGCAATGGCACTTAGAATACTCTCATACTTCCCATCTGGCTTCCCTGCTTCTGATTTTATAAATTCAGATTTAAAGGGATCACGTAAATAAGGCCCACCAGGATAATCTCTTTGTCCTAAGGTCAACTAATTACATATGCAAAATCTCTACAGAGCAGCACCTAGATTAGTATTTGGTAGAAGGTGTGTGTACATCTGGAACCAGGAATTTAAGGAGCCACCTTAGAATTCTGCCTGCCACAATGCTTCCACTGTTTATTTCATATAATGTCTAAATCAGGGGTGGGACAAAATTTTTGTTCCTAGAAAGGAAAACGTTACTGAGGAAAATATATCAAAGGTTACAAAGAAATAAAAATAACTTTATATTTCAGTTTTTGTTTCCTTTTTATATAAATGGAGTCTCCTGTTACCTAGGCTGGACTTGAACTCCTGGGCTTAGGGATTCCCCCACTCAGTCTCCCAAGTAGCTGGGACTATAGGCATGTACTGCTGCTCCTGGCTTAATTTCAGTTTAGTTTTTTCCCCCTTTTTTCCTTCTTTTTAGGGAAAGGTAATAAAATACCAAAGGAATTTGAAATTGAAAATAGTCATGGGATTATAAACATTTTTCTCCAATAAACCCAGAACATTAACAATATTTTGTTTTATCTGTGGTCAGTTAATGAGGGAGAAAAAATGATAAATGAAAAAGGGAGACAAAGAGAAGAAATCAAGCAGGAGACTGAGAAGCCAGAGGTAAGAAAAGAGAGCAGAGATTGAAAAAGAATACTTAAAACTTTTAACGAAGTTGGCTATAAAATCTTATAATTGTGTGCACAGTTACAGACTATATATAAAAAAAAAGAAGACAGAGAGAAAAATACATGAAAGGGACTATGGGAGGCTCAAGTTGGGCACAGTAAAGTTGGACAGGTAAAGAGTGGCTTTGAGGGTGGTGGACTCAAATATTCAGATCCCACCCCTCAATCTAATTTGGAATCTCATCCAAGCTATCCCTGACACAGATGTTTCAAATCTCCCTCACACTTGTCCAACATGGGAACTTCCTGAACATTCTCAGCAGTGACTCTGGTTCCTTACCTGCCCTGACTTTGGAGTTGCCAGAAACTTCTTTATTTGTTATTTTAAAGATGTGGGGTACAGTTCAGGATTAGGTACATAAGTGGTCATTGTACAGGTGAAGTTTAAGCCTCCCACTGATACTCACTTTGCCTGGTTTGGGATCAGGTACCCTTATTGTTGTGCCCCTCCCCCTACTTCCTTCCCCGGCAGTGTCCTGCTACTGCCAATTCCTTTCATGTAGAATTATAATAAATGTTCAAGGTCCACTTATGAGTGAGAACATGTGAAACTCATCTCTTTGTTTCTGTGATAAATCACTGAGTATGATGGACTCTAAATCCATCCAAGTTGCTGCAAAGTTTATAATTTTGTCCTTCTTTATGGTTGTCTAATATTCCATTGTGCATATGTACCACATTTCTTTTCTTTTTTTTTTTTTTTTTGAGTTGGCGTCTCACTCTGTCACCCAGACTGGAGTGCAGTGGCTGCTCCCGGTCACTGTAGCCTCGACCTGCAGGGCTTTGGCGATCCCTCCACCTCAGCCTTCCAAGTAGCTGGAACTACAGAGGCACTCTACCACGCCCGGCTAGACATTTTTTTTTTATCCAGTCCAATTTTGATGAACAGCACAATTGGTTCCATGTTTTTGCTATTGTGAATAGTGCTGCAATAAACATGTGTGCGCAGGTATCTTTTTTGTAGAATAACGAGCTCCTCCGGGTATATTCCCAGAATGGGGGTTGCTGGGTCATATGGAAGGTCAATTTTTAGATCTTTTAGAAATTGCCACACTGTTTTCCACAGAGGTTGTACTCATTTACACTCCTACCAACAGTGTAGAAGAGTTTCCTTTTCTCCATATCCTCTCCAGCATCTGTTGTTTTTTGAGTTATTAATGATGGCCATCCTGACTGTAGTTAGATGGTATCTCAGTGCAGTTTTGATTTGCGTTTCTTTGATGATTAATGAGGCTGAGCATTTTTTCATGTATCTTTTGGCTGATCGTATGTCTTTTTTTGAGAAGTGTCTATTCATATCTTTTGCCCACTTATTTATAGGGCTGTTTTTTTTTCTTCTTCCTTTTGGCATATTTGCATTTCTTGTAGATCCTGGATGTTAGACCTTTGTCAGATATAGTTAGATTTGCCAGAAACTTCATTCATCACTTTTTCTACTCACATTTGTTGAGTGCCTACCATCCAGTGCCTAGCAGAATGGTATCCACATTCAGAACAGGGCCTCACACATAGTGGGTGCTCAAGAAATTTCTGTTGACTGCAGAAATTTGCCTCCCAAGAAGACTGATGAGTTAGTGAACTTGGCACATGTTTGAAATTTTGCTGTTGTTCCAAGATCTTTGTACTCACCAGGGGAACTTTCTCACAAATATTTGCACAACTGTTATTTGTGGATTTTGACAACAGGGTAGTGGGAGGCCAATAGCATGCAATTCTTGTAGAAATGCTGTCACAGACCAGATGAAATGAAGTCAAGATCATTAATGTTTCCCACCCTGAGTACAAATAATGCAATTCTAGACATCACTAATGTCTAATCATGTAGCATTTTGCTGTTAGCATCCTTGTCTTTTAAATTTAAAAAAAAGTTTGTCTGAAAAGTTGTTACCAATCTTATATTACTTTCAGGTAACATTAGAAAAAATTCATAAAAAAAACTTCCTTCAGATGTTTGCCATTAGGAAGATTTGTTTGAAATTTTATTAAATGTATTTTTAAAAAAATATTTAAAGAAAAGCAATAAAAACACCATCATAGAGAAGGTGAAATTCTCAAATAATAGCTCTCACGAAGTCAGATAAACTCAGTATTGATTACATTAAAGAGTTACAAACAAATAAAAGTGATTCAAACTTTGCTTTTTCTCTTCTATAAAGAACATCAGTTCTGACAACATAGTTTATTATCGTTCAAAAACATTTAAATCCATAGAATGGCATTCAAGATCATTCAAAACATACATCCACAAAAAGACATGTCCTTGAATGTTCACAGCAGTTTTATTCATAATAGTCCCAAACTGAAAACAACCTAAACATCTATTAATTGGTGACTGGATAAATAAATTGTGGCATAAAATTACAATGGAATAACACACTTAGTATCACAGATACTACTGGTACATACAACATGGATACATATTAAAAGCACTATCATAAAAGTAGAAGAAGGTAGATAATTAATAGTCTGTTTATATGAAATTTTAGAAAAGGGAAAACTAGTGACAGAAAGCAATCAGTAGCTGCCTGGGACTAGGAGTGAGGGAGGGACTGATTCTAGAAGAGCACATGAGAAGGTTGTGAAATGATGGAAATGTTCTAGGACATGATTATGGTAACAGTATACAGCTGTATACATTTGTCAAAATGCACGGAATTGTATACTTACATCCCATTATATGTAAATAATATCTCAACTTCAAAAAGCAGGGAAAATCTCCTGAAGCAGCAGCATGAGCAATCCCTTAAAACATTAATCCCATTAAGAAAACAGCAGTATTAGCAATCTCATTACAAAATGGCTGCAATCTTCCTTTCATCTTCATGTTGTCAATCTCATTTATGGTCTACTCACTGAGTTATTTCCTGGAACATACTATAGACTTCTTTTCCTCTATGCTTTTCAGATACTATTCTTTCTACATGGAATGCTCATCACTATGGAATATAGTACCTCAATAACTATCTTTCTTTTTTCCTTTTTTCTTTTTAGTTAGGATTTCACTCTGTTAGTCAGGCTGGAGTGCAGTGGCATGATCACAGCTCACCACATCTCAATACTTTTGCCTCAGCCTCCCCAGTAGCCGTAACTACAGGCATATGCCATCACACCTGGCTAATATTTTGATTTTTTTGTAGAGTTGAGGTCTCACTGTGTTGCCTAGGCTGGTTTTGAACTCTTGGGCTCAAACAAGCCTCTGGCCTTGGTCTCCCAATATGCTGGGATTATAGGTGTGAGTCACCATGCCCAGGTGAGTGACTCAAAAACTTTTCAATGATTTGAAAGACAATAATTATATACCCGAATCTCCCTATCCAGTTATCAGCAGGTCTCTGATTTAGGGATTTCTTCAATTAAGAAATCTATTCAGAATTTTTTTCTCTTGATGTAAAATTTACATATGATAAATGTACAAATCTTAAGTGTATTACATACTAAAATTTTGCAAATGCCTCCACTTGTATATCCCAAATCCCTGTCAAGATATAGAAAACCATCACTCCAGAAAGATCTCTTTTCTGCCAATTCAGAACATATCCCCAGAGGCAGCTGCTGACTTTTTAAAAGGTATTATACATTTTACTATTAGAATTTCCATTTAGTTTAAAAAAATTAAAATATTACAAATTTTCTCTGTTTAGATTGCTTAGATACCTTCCCTGTCTTTCCATTCATTATGAACATGTCTTCCTTTACCTCATTGCACACAGTCCTAACAAGCACTTTAAAGTTCTTATTTCAACATCTGGGTCTTTTGTAGGTTGGCCTCTTTTGACTGTCTTTTCTTTTGAGAATGAGTTACATTTTCTTGTTTGTCTTTTCCCTCCACACTGAGTAATTTTGGATTTTATGAATGTTATATTGTAGAAACTCTGGATTCTGTTACATTACCCTGAAGAGTGTTAATATTTTTCTTTTAGGTTGGGCATAGTGGCCCATACCTGTAATCCCAACACTTTGGGAGTTTAAGGCAGAAGGATTGCTTGAGGCCAGGAGTTCAAGCCCAGCTGGGCAACATAGTGAGACCTCAACTCTATAAAAAAAAAAAAAATTAGTCAGGTGTATGCCTTTAGTTCCAGCTGCTTGAGAGGCTGAAGAGGAAGGATCGTCTGAGTCCAGGGGGTTGAGGCTGTGGTGAGCCATGATCATGCCACTGCACTCCAGTCTGGGCAATAGAGTGAGAATCCAATTTGAAAATTTTGTTTTGTTGTGTTTTAGCAGGAAATTTAGATGGTTGGACTCAAGCTATAAGCTCTAGTTCTTTAAATCTCAATTCCATTCTTTCCCTCCACCTTGGCTGGGTTGTTTCAATGTGCCCTGTAAGCTGTGTATTTTGGGGTCAGCCAGACATTTATTTGGGCAGAGTTTATATACAGAATTGGGAGGGGGGTGTCTCTGTTTCTCTTCTTTCTGGTATTTGTACCTCATTTTCCAGCAGCAGTGGCTGCCCCAAACTCCATCTCCTAGTTCTATAGGCCAGAGAGACTTCAGTTATCAGAATTTTACCAATCCGTGGGTCTTACTAGGGTTTGGAGTAAAGTAGGCAAGCAAAGTGTTCAAAATGCAAAGTGTAAGGAGGCACTCACTCAGGCTCATGCAATTGCAGGGTCAGTACCTGGAACTGAGTGTCTCTTGAAGAGGGAGGCACACCCAGAGTGCCTTGTTGCCCCATGCTAGTCCTAGCCCTGGGTCCTGCCAACAACCTAAAAGTGAAACAAACAGGAAACTTATCCCATGTTGGGTCCTTTTTCCAAATTTTAACTAATCCTCAGAATCTGCCTGCTTTATCCACTCTCCAGAAGACTCAGTTGCTTGTTTTTTTTGTATTTTGTCCAGGGTTTATAGTAATTTTCTGCAGGATGGTTAGTCTCTCAGGAGATTATTCAGCCATTCTGGAAGGGGAACTCTTGGAAGCATAGAGTTTTTGAGAGAAAAGAGATCTCAGGAATCCTCTATTCAGTCATCTCATATTATAAATTGGAGACTGACATCAAAAGAGGTTAAAGAGCTTTGTCATAGAGTCATTTATGGGAAAAGGCAGTAATTTAACTTCCAATCTAATGGCCATCTACTATACCACTGCAATAATGCTGAATGAAAAGAGCAGCTTCTGTGCAGTGTATAAAATGTTGTACTTAGAACTCTTTCAAATGTAAATAAATTGTATATTAACTCTTAGTTATTAATTACTGCCTGCTATTGGTATGGACTGTATGTTTTGTCCTCCCCAAATTCATATATTGAAGCCCTCACCCCTACTATGGCTGCATTTGTAGATGGGGTCTCTAAGAAAATAATTAAGGTTAAATGATGTCATAAAGAGTGGAGCTCAGCTTCCATAGGATTAGTGTCCTTAGAAGAGACACCAAAGTGTTCTCTCTCCCTCTTTATGTGCACACACTAAGGACAGGTCCTGTGAATACACAGCACAATGGCAGCTGCTTACAGGATGCAGGATGGTTAGTCTGTCAAGAGGCCTCAAAATGAAACTTACCGTGCCAGAATCTTGATTTTTGACTTTCAGCCTCCAGCCTCCAGAATTGTGAGAATTAAATTTCTGTTGTTTAAGTCACTCAGTGTATGGTATTCTGTTATGGCATCCTGAGCTGACTAATAAAGCTATAAAAATGGATCCAAATTTTACACACTGATAAATCAGCTTACTTCACAGATTTACTTCTGCCGAACTACACTGTAAAAGGAAATTTATATTCTTTAAAAGAGCTTTAACTCAGAAAAATATAATCTACCAATAAGTATAGTAAAAAATAAATATGTTTTGAAGGCTAACACCTGCTCTTGGAATAAATCTGTCATGAGGTTGGAAGGCAGTATTTCTAAAATAATGTCATCTCATTGTATTTCCTATCATATTTGTTAAATGCTTGTATATAACTGTTAGCAAATATCACAGTCTATTCTACAAATGCCTCTAAGGAGTCATACCTTCCAAAAATAGCATGTAAATAGGGACCATGCAAAGGTAAGGCCTGAACACATATCCCTTATTTGCAGACTAAGCTTCCTGATCCACCATGGACCTTTACTCATTTTTCTCGATTTTCATACCTTCTGACCTCACAGACGGCCCTATCATTTGGACCTGCATCTCACTCCCCTGGCCTCCCATATAATGCTGTTCTCTTCCATCTCTGCTTATGGTATTATGGGGCCTCACTGTCCTTTTACCTAAACACCTTTGGTAAGATCATTTCTTTTTTTCTTTTTTGTTTTTTTTTTTCTGTTTTTTGAGTTGGAGTCTCACTCTGTCACCCAGCTGGAGTGTGATGTCACACTCAGAGCCACCACAGCCTTGACCTGCTAGACTCAGGTGATCCTTCTGCATCAGCCTTCCA
>CAUYQG010158250.1:0-15579 GCA_963574415.1 Tarsius wallacei | reverse complement strand
GGGCAACCAACAGACACATGAAAAAGTGCTCAGCCTCACTCATCATCAGAGAAATGCAAATCAAAACCACACTGAGATATCACCCAACCCCTGTAAGAATGACCATCATTAATAAAACAAATAACAACAGATGCTGGCGAGGATTTGGAGAAAAAGGAGCGCTTCTACACTGCTGGTGGGAATGCAAACTTGTACAACCTCTCTGAAAAACAGTGTGACGATTTCTGAAAAAGAACTAGAAATTGACCTTCCATATGACCCAGCAATTCCCCCATTGGGAATATACCTGGAGGAACTCAAATTATTCTACAAAGAAGATACCTGCACATGTATGTTTATTGCAGCTCTATTCACAATAGCAAAAACATGGAACCAACCAGGTTGCCCATTGAAGCAGGACTGGATTTAAAAAAAAACTTGGTGGCCTTTAAAAAGTACTTCCTTCCCCTCAGTCCACTGAATTTGAATTTCTGGAGCTGAGGCTAGAAATCTGCATTTTTTGTAAGCCCTCTAAGTGACTGATGATCAGCTTGGATTAGGAGCCATTTGTCTGTACCATGCTATTTCCCTCTACTCTGAGGGTCAAACTTATCTTTTTTTTTTTCCTTTGAGACGGGGTCTCACTTTGTCGCCCAGGCTGGAGTGTAGTAGCATGATCATAGCTCATTTCAGCCTCAATCTCTTTGGCTCAAGTGATCTTCCTAAGTTGCTGAGACTAGAGGTGCGGGCCACCATGCCTGGCTAATTTTTAAACATTTTTTTGGAGAAACAGGCATTTACTCTCTCATCCAGGCTGGAGTATAGTAGTACGATCATAGCTCACTGCAACCTCAAACTCCTGGCCTTAAGTGATCCTCCTGCCTCAGCCTCCTAGTAGCTGGGGCTACAGGTGTGTGCCACCACAACTGGCAAACATTTTTTTTTAGAGATAGGGTCTTACTATGCTGGTCTCATACTGTTGACCTTAAGTGATCCTGCCACCTCAAACTTATCTTTCTTAACCACCAAAGGAGTCAGTTTTCTACCGTACCCCAAGATGGAGTGCAAAGAGCACAGCTAGTAGCACCATCAAGGCATGAGTTCAAATCCCTGTTCTGACACTTCCTGACCCTGCCATTTTAGGCTTATAACCCAACCTCTCTGAGCCTCAGTGGCCTCATGGATAAGGAAGACATGCTTGCCCTGCAGGAAGGTTGCAAGGATTACATGACCTGGTGGACCAAATGCCTGTGAGAGGCCTGGCACATAGTTGGGTGCTCTGAAGTGTGTTAAGGCAGTGTGGGCACTGTTTAGGTTAGTTCTTTTTTTTTTTTTGAATTGGAGTCTCACTCTGTCACCCAGACTGGAGTGCAGTGGCCGCTCCCGGCCACCGCAGCCTCGACCTGCTGGGCTCCAGCTATCCTTCCGCCTCAGCCTTCCAAGTAGCTGGAACTACAGGCATGCGCTACCACACCCGGCTAATTTTTTGATTTTATTGTAGAGATGAGGTCTCGCTTGCCCAGGCGGGTCTCAAACCCGCGGGCTCAGGCAATCCACTCACCTCAGCCTCCCAAAGGCGCGGGATTACAGGCTGAGCCACCGAGCCCGGCTTAGGTTAGTTCTTAACTAGGCAGGTGTGCTGTAGTTATCACAGAAAGAAGTTCCAGCTCCCTCCCCACTGGCAGTGTAAACTAGGGGCCAGAAAACAGCTTGGGAGTTTTATAACCCTTAAATAGATTTGGAGGCATCTGAGTGAATGTTCTTGGAGAGTTTGGGTATGTGACCAAAAGAGCCTCAGTTGCTATTGAGATTTGGGGGAGTGTCTTGATCTAGTTAATCAAGAAATATCTAATTTGTTTGCCAGAGGAGGGTGAATCATGATTTACTTGAATGTGATTAGATAGAACATTTTGATATGAAGGGAAATGCCAGAGGGTTTTTGAAAAATGTGTGATTCTTTCGTGATTTAGCAGGTAATTATAATAATTCCTGGCATTTTCACAGACTTAAAAGCTTTTTCACAGCCATGTTATTTTTGGAGATCATCTTCCCTGATACTCCAGCTGGAAGACATTGCTCCCTCTCCTGAAGCTCCAAAGCCCAGCTCAAATGTAACCTTCTTGACGATGTGACCCTTTAGCCAGAGCTACCAAATAGGTATCATCTTGTAGGCCAGCACACTGATTGATGGTTATAGCTGCCTGGGTATTTCCTTGAGGAAGCACTGCAGTGATTGATTAGTGCTGTCTGCCAAGGGGGCAGTCAGTAGGAGAGGAGCAGAATCCTAAGATATTTTTATGGAGTCCCCTCTGGATGGACATTTGGGTAGGTTCCAGCCATTTGGATCTGAACTTGTACTTCAAGCACATGTGCAATTTAAAAGGCAGGATAACTGCCCAGCAGTGATCTGCCATGCCAAAGGTGAGTGATTTTAAACATTTCATAGATGTTGCCAAATAGCCTTGTTACTTAAGCTTCTGAAATCTTTCCACCTTCTTCTCTCTAACCCAAAGGTTGAAACCCAAATGGTGACACACAAGCCTTTGCACTTTATTAGCTGATAAGCTGTGGACCTTCCAAACACAACCTAGGGACCATGTCTTCTACCAGCTGGATGTTGTCCTTGGCCTTCTAGAGAATCCAGGCTCCATTTCTGATCCTTTGGCCTACACAGGCCTGTGTCTGGGGCTGCGTCTGGGGCTGCATCAGCCCTGGTCAGTGTATCTCCACCTGACATTTGCTTTTGTCACTGTCATTAGTGTTATCAAATGGCACCTCTTCCTTAATTTCCTGCAGACTAATTTTCAGGGAATATAACAAATGAGGGTAGAAAGAAACATGTCAGACTCTTAAACTGCTTCTGAGCATCAGAACACAGGAAGTGCCTGATGGGGATTTAGGGCATGGGTTGCCATGGGAGGCTGCTGTGCATGTGCCAGGGCCCATTAGACAAGTGACTTCTGCATGTTGTCTCTTAGAGAGGTCTCCCCTCACACCCCATCTTCTCTCCAAGTCACTCTATCATAATTTACCAAATGCCCAAGGATGTGAACTGTGTGGGACTCGCCTGTCCCCACATCCCTAGCACCAAGCACCATGCCTAGCAGGTAGGTGGTTAGCAACTCTGATGTTCTTGCTTTGGGGGACAGTGAGTGTGTCTCCTCACAGCTGTCCAAGTTCCTTGGTGCAGCACATGGAGACCCTTTTCCATCTGGCCTCTGCAGATCTACCCATCTGCTGCCTCCTCCACGTCTCCTTTCATGATCACCCATCACATGAAACCAGCTCTCATCCCCTGAGCACATGCTGTGCTCCAGATGTGGCCCAGTGAGGCGTATGTGGTTTCTGATGCCCATCTTGCAGATGCACAGGCTTGCCCAAGAGCATACTGCCAGTGACTGACCAGGTCCAGGCCTGTCTTGCACCAAAGCCTGAGACTTTAACCACCTCTCTCAGCCTTCTACCTGGCAACCTCTGGTGTCAACCTTTGCACCTGCAGTTTCTTCCATGGGACATACCTTGCTCCTTGTCTGCAGGTGACCTGGAGCTTATATGCTTAAGGATTTTGGGGGCTGAGTGAGCTAGTGGGATGCCAAAAGGGAGAGATGGGGTTGGAGAGTAGAGGCTGGGACCACTTCTCAAAGGAGTTTGGATGCTATCCTCAGGGTAGTGAAAGCATTGAGCGTATGAAACAGCAGGCAACGATGTTAGAAGTTATTGGGAAGAATACACTGCTTGCTTGGGGCCTGTGGATTGGAGGGCATCTGTTCTCTCTGTACCCTATTTCCTGGCATTCTTAGTTGAAAATAAGAAGGTCAGGTAAGACCTGTAAGTACCCTCAAAGCCTACGAAAAATTCCAAGAGGCAGTCATTCTGCAGCCAACTTTTATTCTGATGATAACAGAACTATTTGTTCTATTTCTTCTTCTGAGGCCCTTTCTGAGTCTTGAGTTTATTTCCAGTTATACTGGAATTTGGAAATAGTTATTCAAGGAACAGAAAGCTCAGTATGGTTTATGTAAGATGAAAGCTTTTTATATCAATGGCTGTAGGTAGAGGGAGGGAATATAAGAACTCAGCAGTTAGCTTAGTCCAATGAATATCGTCCTTTTAATGGTTGCGAAAATTATCATCAGATTTTGTCTCCTGAGTTGCATCGAATTTTTCTTTTTCATTTTCTAGTGAAATGAAAGATTTGTCTGATGTGATCAAGTCCTACTCTTCTGGCTGCAAAAGAGAACCAGGGTTTTGACAGCTTATGATAAACACCACTTGGAGCTGGAATATTTTGATGTTTTATGCATTTATGGAAAATTGCTGTAACACTCTGGCTCCCACTGCAAAACAAAACAAAAACAAAAACAAAACACAAAACCCTGCTTTGCTTTGCAAATGACAGTGGTATTTATTTAAAGCTCATGTTTTGTGGGGACAAATGAACAGGTCATTAGCAGTGATATAGGCAGCTGTGTGCTGCCTGCTTGCTGTGTGGTAAATGGAGTCATAGCCCTTCCCCCCCTCAGGAAGCTCGGTGGGGGTGGGAGTGTTTGTGTGATTTCCATGTGGAGGATTCACACAGGCGTTATTAGTGATATTGTATTTGTTTGTGAAAGGCCAAAGGAAGATCAACTCAAGCTTTTCTTAACCAAAAAGAATAAGGCAACTGAGGAATATTAATTTTAGTTCCATACAAAGGAAAAAGCTGATGAAAGGGCTCAGTGACTTATTCTTCCTTTGTTAATTGCACAATTCTTGCAGTGTCTTTTGTGCTGTTTCTACTTAGTATTTCACACCAGCTTGAAAGAGGTCGGGGCCTCTGAGACAGAGGGGGTGCCGTTTTGAGTGGGAGCTTACAGAGCAAGTTAATGGAAGCACCAGATGACAATTAGGACAATGACTCCCTTTTATTTCAGGTGAAGAATGTAGTTCTTTAAAGTTTAGAGTCTAAGCATTTTTCTCTCACTGCTGAATGGGAACTTAAATGAGGAAAAGTAGAGAAAACAAGAAGGAAACATATTCCTTGATGAACCATCATATCCTGGTGCCTTTTCTTCTGTCTTATCCTTTATATAACAGCAGAAAGAATGGGGGCTCTGCTTTGTTCCCCCGAGGTAAGACTTAGGCTAGTGACTCTCCTTATTTTCACAAAGCCTTCTCCCTATATTCCTTCTTTATTCAGACTATATCTCATGGAAAGCACTTTCTGCATAGCATACAGTGTGATATGTGCTTAGGTCAAGTCTGGAGTGCAGGAGGGGTGATCTCTTGGAAAGGGCAGGGGGCCAGGAGCCCGGTGAGGATCTTCTTAACCTCATATTCTGGGGACTTGTCTTTAAGCTGCTTGAAAGATTCTTCATCCATGGATTCTTGAAGAGCAGGGTTACGTCTCACATTTCTCTAAAATGCTTAAATAAATTTTGATTGAGCAGTCTCTGTATAGACTACCTGTAGTCACCTCTATTTTGATCTATTGGGGATTAGCTGAGAGTATTGAATAATTCAATTTAGAAAATTTCAATGGCTCACAGCAGGTCCAAATGGGTTGCATCCCAGCACAGCAGAGAGTAGTAGGATCATAGCACACAGCCAAGGCTCTGGAGAGAGTCCCTTGTTGGCCGTACAACCTTGAGCAAATTCGTTAATTCCTAAGACACTATTTCTCTTTCTGTAAGTTGGGAATAATGACATCCGCCTCAGAGAGCTGGTGTGGTGAAGATCTGAAGAGTGCACATGAAGGATTTATCCCAATGTAGAATAAACAGGGACTGAAGGGTAGTTGTGCTGCCATGGTTTTTTCTGTCAGCATTGCTGTCACTATCCTTGATGAGGTTCTGGCTCTGTTTTCTTGGTTTTCAGAAACAAGGACTTAAGGAACAGAATGGTCCAAAGTACTCTCGTGGTACCACTAACAGGTACAGCTCAGATGAGAAAGAAAGCCTTTCTAGAAAAATGTTCATTAATAAGAATAAAAGCCTGAGGTCCAAAAATGCCCTGATGCAGTCCTTTTCTGATCATAAACTTCAGATCTTTGACCTCGAAGTGTTAAAATCAAGCAAGTCAAAATATGTTCCCCATACAGGTGGATTACATGGCTCATAGGTAAGCAGTGTCATCATCTTTGGCCCCAGTGACCTGCCAATGCCTTACTGACAAGTAACTGGAAGGAAGGTCCAGGGAAGGCAGGACCAGACCCTGGGGAGGGTGGTGTGCCTCTGAACCTCACTGTTTGGCATTTGTGTTCCAGGTGGCGGAGATGCACGGCGAGCTGATTGAGTTCAACGAGCGCCTGCACAGGGCCCTGGTGGCCAAGGAAGCACTTGTGTCCCAGATGAGACAGGAACTCATTGATCTCCGGGGACCGGTGAGTGCTCCCATAGGACAGCCTCAGCCTTGCCATCTGCCCTCCTTTTGTCTGTCCACGCAGCCTGCCCACAGCCCTACTGCTTAGTCTGTCCGTTGTTAGTGATGTCCAGGGCATGGAAAAGCACAGAGCCTGAAACAGTAAGCAGCGGTGCATGCACTGGCCAATTTTATCTGCCTTAACCTCTGCCATGTGTGCTGTTGTTTGGGTGGGAGGGGGTAGAAAAACAAAATGTTAGAAATGTGTTTGAAACAACTTTTCATGTTCCTCCCTCTAGTAATCTGTATTCTGAAACTGGCATATAGTCTTTCCCTCCATATTTTTATACTTTGCTTCATAAATAAATTTCCATGAGCAGTAAACAGTCTCGCTTTTGTGTCCTTAACCTTTCCCTACAGGGTATGACTTATACATATCTGTTTGCCACTTGTTTTTGTTTATTTTTGACTCAGTATTATGACTTGAGGAGTATCCCACATAGATCCTCGTGTTTGGTTTTCAGCTGTGGCACTGGTGATATTGTAGGTCATATAATTCTTTGTTGTGGGGTTGTCCTGAGCATTGTGGGATGTTGAGCAGCGTCCCCCATTTCCACCCACTTGAGCCCAGTGGCTTCACTGCCCTCAGTTGTGGCAACCACAAATGTCTCCAAGTGTTGCCACATGTCTCTTGGTTTTCAGAACCAGGCAGAATCACCCAGGGCTGAGCTCTTTTGATTCAACATTCTCTTTTTTGTCTATGTAGTTCTCTGTTGAGTGAAATACCATGATCTTTTTTATTCAGTTGTGTGTTTATGGACACTTAGTTTGTTTCCAGTATTTTGCCGTTACAAACCATGATGTCATAAGCTTCTAATACTTGTCCTTTTGTGCATACATATAATAAGTTCTTCATTTTAAAACCTCTTTGTTATGTAAAGTGTTAAGCACCCAAGGTATGCAGATAGATATATTGAACTCTTTGGCATACATGGTCAAGCTGCAACTATTTTCAGTTATGGCCAATCTGATTTCAAGTTGTCTATATCCATTTCTTCCTCTTGTATCATTTGAATCAAGTACTGGATATTACTTTATGTATAGACATCTTAGTATTTGTCTCTAAAAATAAGTAAACATATTATTGCCCCTCATTACCAGTAGCTCCTTTGTGTTATTAAATATGTCAGTAGTCAAATTTCCAGTTTCTCATAATTTTCATAGTGTTTTGGACTCAGGATCCACATGAGGTCCACGCATTGTAATTGGTTGATATGTCCCTATGATGATTTTCTTTAAATTTTAAAAATTATGGTAAACTATATGGAACATAAAATTCACTATCTTAATCATGTTTAAGTATGCAATTCAGTGGCATTAAGTACATTCGCATATTGTGCAACCATCACCACCATCCGTCTGCAGAACTTTTTCATCCCAAATTGAAACTCTGTCCCCATTAAACACTAACTCCTCATCCCCTACCCCAGCCCTTGGCAACCATCACTCTACTCTCTGTCTCTATGGACTTGACTGCTGTCTTATGCTTCTTTTCATCTCTAGAGTCCTCCCTCATCTCTTTTCATCTGTTTTTTTCTATTTATTTATTCAAGGCACTGAGTTTACCTTATAGAGTTTTTCCACCACCTTAATCTTGCTGATTGCATCCCTGTAGCGTTATTTGATATGTTCCTCCAGTTCCTGTATTTCCTTAAATTGGCATTTGAATCTAGAGGCTTGGACTTGCTTTTAATTTTACTGATAAACTGACTCAGTTATTGGAGTGGTGTTTTCTATCAAGAGATGCATGATATCTGCTGTCTCTCTTTTTGTGATGTTAGCAGCCATCTGCTATCACTTCCTAGGTCCATTATACAAGTGTTTCCTCGATGTCAATGCCTAAGCACGAAATTACTGAGTTTTAGATTATGGCATCTTAAACTTTACTGAGTTTCATCATATTATAAAGTAAACATACTTAATTCTGATCCCTCTGTCAGTGCGCAAGAGTTCCTGCTAATGCTTTTACATCCCTGCTATGATATTATGATATACGAGGGGGAGCCCCAAAACACCCAGAATTTATTTATAAAAATCGTGTACTTACTCTTACATGTTTAGACTCCAGTCACCTTCAAAGTACACTCTGTTTGACGCAATACACCTATCAAGATGCTCAAAACAGTTTTTGGGGAATCACCATGGCGGCTGGGACCCTGTACACACATCCTGAAAACTGGAGGGCCTTCAAGGCCCTCATTGCTGCTCAGTATAGCGGGGCTCAGATCCACGTGCTCTCCGCACCACCCCACTTCCACTTTGGCCAAACGAACTGCACCCCTGAATTTCTCCGCGAATTTCCTGCCGGCAAGTTTCCAGCATTTGAGGGTGACAATGGATTCTGTGTGTTTGAGAGCAATGCCGTTGCCTACTATGTGAGCAATGAGGAGCTGCATGGAAGTACTCCAGAGGCAGCGGCCCAGGTGATGCAGTGGGTGAGCTTTGCTGATAGCGACAT
This sequence comes from Tarsius wallacei, assembly GCA_963574415.1. NCBI lineage: Eukaryota > Metazoa > Chordata > Mammalia > Primates > Tarsiidae > Tarsius > Tarsius wallacei. Next base: position 6,743 of record CAUYQG010158250.1, on the reverse strand, counting down.
AGTGCCACCAGCCAGTACCTGGGTGTTCCCCACTTTGGGCATCATGCATCACAACAAACAGGCCACCAAAAATGCAAAGGAGGAGGTAAGGCGATGCTCACTTGAAGACGAGGACTTTTCTGGTGGGCGAACGAGTGACACTGGCTGACATCACAGTTGTCTGCACCCTTTTGTCCTGGAGCCTTCTTTCCGCCAGGCCTTTCCCAATACCAACCGGTGGTTCCTCACCTGCATTAACCAGCCCCAGTTCCGTGCGGTCTTGGAGGAAGTGAAACTTTGTGAGAAGATGGCCCAGTTTGATGCTAAAAAGTTTGCAGAGAGCCAGCCTAAAAAGGACACCCCACAAAAAGAAAAGGGCTCATGGGAAGAGAACCAGAAAGGCCCAGGCTGAGTGGAAGGAGGAGAAAAAGGCGGCTGTACCTGCTCCTGAGGAGGAGATGGACAAATGTGAGCAGGCCCTGGCTGCTGAGCCCAAGGCCAAAGACCTGTTTGCTCACCTGCCCAAGAGTACCTTTGTGTTGGAGGAATTTAAGCGCAAGTACTCCAACGAGGACACATACTCTGTGGCACTGCCATATTTTTGGGAGCACTTTGATAAGGATGGCTGGTCCCTGTGGTATTCTGAGTACCGCTTCCCTGAAGAGCTCACCCAGACCTTTATGAGTTGCAACCTCGTCACTGGAATGTTCCAGTGATTGGACAAGCTGAGGAAGAATGCCTTTGCCAGTGTCATCCTCTTTGGAACCAACAATAGCAGCTCCATTTCAGGAGTCTGGGTCTTTTGAGGCCAGGAGCTTACCTTTCTGCTGAGTCCAGACTGGCATGCCGGTGAACTACGAGTCACACACATGGCGGAAACTGGATCCTGGCAGCGAGGAGGCCCAGACACTGGTGCAAGAGTACTTTTCCTGGGAGGGGGCCTTCCAGCATGTGGGCAAAGCCTTCAATCAGGGCAGGATCTTCAAGTGAACTTCTCTTGCCATCGCCTAGCTGCCTGCACCTGCCATTCAGGGAGATGGGGGTCATTAAAGGAAACTGAACATTGGGGAAAAAAAAAAAAACAGTTTTTGAACTGGTCAATTTTGATGCCTTTTAGTGCTTTTGATGTTTTTTGATTCACCTCTTCCATATTGGCAAAATGTTTCCCTTTGAGGACTTTTTTCATGCAGGGAAACAAAAAAAAGTCACTCAGGATGAGATCTGGTGAATAGGGAGGGTGGGACACAGGGATCATTCTGTATTTGGTCAAAAACTCCTGAACACTCAGATGGTATAGGCAGGTGTGCTCGTAAATCACCCATCACGAGATGGACAAACACACTGAAAGAATCTCCAAAACAATTCACTAAAGCTGAATGCAGCCTCTCACAACAACGCTAGCTGGTACGCTGATGCCCAGGGGTTCCCGGAACACTTACCTAGTGGGGGAAGCCTTACTATAAGGGGCCTGCCCTCCACAAGATAATTTCAGTTTTGGGGAGTCCTCCACCTTATATATAAATAGAATTTTGTCCACGGTTCCTGGCTTGTAACTGCCATAGCTCTTGTTATAACATTAGGGCACTTTAGATCTCAGAACCCAGAACCTCTCTCTGTCCTTTTCCGGCTCGGCTTTTCCTCCCTCCTTCACCTGCTCCTTTTCCTCCCCAAGGCAGAACTGTAATCATCTCCTGCCTATCCATAAAGAAGTTATCCAACCTATCTTGTCTGACTGTAGGTCGTATGACCCCCATTTCAGAAGGGGGCCTGCCCCATACCCTGGAGGAAGGAATGCTGTGCAAATGGGCTAAGGAGCTGAACAGACAGTCCCTTCTGGGTTTCCCACTTGGTCTATTAATATTGGAGCATAGCCCCTTTGTCCAGTCACATTTCTCATGGTTGCTAATCATGACTCTCCAATGAAGTCTTCATAAAAGGCCCAGGGAGAGGACTTGGGAAGCTTCTAGATTGCTGAACACATGGAGTCTCTTGGAGAGTGGTATGCCCGAGGAAGGTATGGAAGTTCTGTACCCCGTTCCGCGCTCTGCACATCTCTTCATCGGTATCCTTTGTAATTCCTTTATAAGAAACCAGAAAATGTAAGTAAGCATTTTCCTGAGTTTTGTGAGACGCTCTAGCAAGTTAATTGAACCCAAGAAGGAATTCATAAGGTCCTCGATTTCTAGCTGGTTCATCAGAAGCACAGGTGAAAATAACCTGGGGCTTATGATTGGTATCAGAAGCAGAGGGCAGCCTTGTGGGACAAAGCCCTCCTGCTGTGGGATCTGATGCCATCTCCAGGTAGATGGTGGCAGAATTGATTTGGAGGACACCCAGCTGGTGTCCTCTGCAGAACTGATTGCTTGTTGGCAAGAGAAAGCCCTACATGTTTGGTCACAAGAAGTCTTCTGTGTCAGTTGTTGTTGTGTGAGAACAGAGGAAAAGCAGTTTGTGTTTGTCCACTCACACCTTCCCCCTTTCTTTGTGTGAGATGGTTTTAGCTTGTATTTCCCTGGTCAGAAGTGAGGATGCGCATGCTTTCATTTCCTTGTTGCCCATTTTGGCTTCTACTTCTGTGACTTGGCCCATTTTCCTACTGGATCCATTTGCAATATGTGGTTCTAAGTGTGGTGTAGGTCTGTATATTGCCGTTGGGCAATACGTCTCTTAAGTCTCTTTTCATCTCTTCCCTTCCCTTCTCTCTCCCCTACCTTTGTTTTTTTGTTATTGTTGAAGAAACATGGCCTATTGAACTGCAGGTTTTTCTTTCTGATTTGTAGCAGCTCTTTATTTATCCTCTTTTGTTATGTATTGTGAATATCCCCTCCTAACCTATCACTCACTTTAAATAAAAGTGGAAAATTTAAAATATATGTAAAAGCAGAGAAAATCGTACAATGAAACCTCATGTATGTATCACTCAGCCTCATTAATAGTCAATTCAAGATCATTCTTGCTTCGTTCATATTCTACTTAATTACTTTTCAACTCATTATTTGGATGCATATCCAAGCCATCTTATTCTTTCTTTCATAAATGTTTTGATATTTCTTGCTGATATGTACTCATAATACCAGTACAGCATCTACAAATTAACAACAATTTCTTAATATCATCTACTGTCCAGTCTATGTTCTTTTTTTCTTTTTGGAGTCAGAGTCTCACTCTGTTGCCCAGGCTGGAGTGCAGTGGCATGATTCAAACTCATATTTAATTACAAAGTTCATTTTTTTCCTTCATGCTTCACCAACTCTAGAGAATTGTGAGGAGCTGGAATGGGAGGGATCCCTTGTGTTACCCACTGTCCTCTGAGCAAGGTCCCAGAGCTCCTCTGTAGTGGCCCTTCCACCTGCGTCCCACAGGAAAGACTTGGGTGGTATCTAATCTGGCTCCACTGAGAAGGCTGTGGGGATGGAGACAGCCTGACACTGACTCCTGTTTCCCAGCGTGACTGGGGCAGGCCTAGGGGACAGGCCAGTCTCCCTCGTCCCTGCCCAACTCCAAGGGTCCCCATCTACTCCAAAGCTGGCCTTGCTAGAGAGAAACCCAGGAACAGACAAGGACCAAGCACTGTTCCCATTCCTGAGGACAGGTGGTTTGACCCTGTAAGTGTCCTTTGTGTGTCCCTTATGCCGAAAGAATGGTAGGTGACTACATAGTGAACAGTGTCAGTGCATCATTCTCATTGTGAATAATACAAACAGTCAACTAGCCAGTACAAATTAATAACTGCTGACATTGATGGTTAATATTCACTGAGTAACTGTTATCTACCAAAACTTTGACTAAGTACTTTCGAGCATTACTATTTCATGTAATCCTCACGGTAAATACTATTATGATCTTCACAGTAATTACTGTTATGATCCCCACTTTGCCAAAGAGGAAACTGAGGCTCAGAAATGAAGTAACTTGGGCAGCATCCCACACTAAGAAGTGGCAGATCTAGGTCTGACTTAAAAGATTGGATTTTTTTTAACAGTTGCAAAGTACCACATTTTTTGAACTCTTGACAAGCCTTATTATACCCATGCTAAAAAGTCAAGTAGTAAAAGAGAATAGTCAGTGAAAAATACATCTCCTCCTACCTCTGACTCCCTAATTTTCCTACCCAGAGGCAATAACTGTTACCAGTCTTGGGTTTACCTTTCTAGACACGAGCGATGCCTGAGTAAGCCACTCGCATGTGCCTACACATTTTAATAACTAGTCACCTGCTAGATTTATTGTTCTGTGAATTACCTTTTCCCCATTTAACAATATACTTTAGAGATCTTTTAATTTTATTTTACAAGCAGATCTGTCATTGTTTGTAAGAACTGCATCTTGTTCCCTTGAACTGGCAAAACCCTAATTCATTTCACCAGGCCCCTGTTGATGGATATCGCATTATTTCCCATTTTTGTTTATACCACAAAATTGGAATAGCATCGGAGGTAAACATCCTCCATGTTGGTGTATTTTACATTTATTTATTGCTGTTCAGTATCTGTTTCCCCCTGTCCATGAAGGCAAGTTTTGTGTCTCTTTCTGCTCCCCCTGAGTTTCAGTGATTCACTTGGTAGGTGCTCATTGCATGTGGGTTGACTCACCGAGTGAATGAGTGGATGAATAAGCATTACCAGAAGTAAGTGGTGGAGTCCAGGTTTTCCCCAGGCTCCATGTCATGCAAGCCTAGCTTCTCTCCTATGCCATGCTCCATCTTGCTCTAAGCTTGAGTGCCCTCCAGGCTGGTGACAGCCACTTAGACAGAGGCAGCTGCAATTGTCATAAGATCCTCTCCTCCTGGCAGGTTGTGATGATCAGAAAGTAGGAGCGAGTGAAACAGTCATTAAGGACCTGAAGGCTGTTGGGAAGAGCTGGCCCTTTGGACCGTGGCCCCCAGGGGACATCCTTGACCTTATCATTATTGCCTCAGGCTTGCTCTAGTCATCTCCCCAGAGTCAGACAGCCAGGGCCAAAGCAAAAGGCAGTTTCCAGCTCAATTTGTGTTTTGGAGCCTTCTCTTCTTTTTCAGTGTGAGAGGCATCTGTTACGAGAGTCTCAGCCTCTCCTGCTTCATGTCCAGCCATGTCACAGACTACACTGACTACAGTCCTCCCAGACTGCCAGGGTATTTGAGTGACTCAAGTTAGGACTATCTGCTTTTTTTGGAAACCCAAATTTCTTCTTCTGTTGAGTAGAATTAAGCATGGTACTGGCCGTAGTGGGGGGTCCATGGGGTACCACAGTGAAACAGTGCCCTCAGTGCTAGACACATGACACATTTTCATCTCTGACCCCTCGTGCCCGGCATGTAGTAAGTGCTCAATAAATGGTTGCTACGTGATAATTTCATTTTCATAGAGCCAAGGATGAGTGCAGAGACCAAATGATAATTCAGAAAGAATTAACTGTGTACAAGGGGCAGTTTCCTTATCTTTTCATAATACAGGTTGACTGTCCCTTATCCCTAATGACTGGGACCAGAAGTGTTTCAGATTTCACATTCTTTTGGATTTGGGAATATTTGCATTATATTTACTGGTTGATCATCTCTAATGCAAAATTCCAAAATCCATAACTTTTTGAGCACTGACAGAGTATTCAAAGGAAATGCTCATTGGAGCATTTTGGACTTAAAATTTTTGGATGAAGGATCCTCAGCCCGTATGACTGTATTACTTATAAGCCAAGTCACTTATTTTAAGGAGAAGGAGTTTGGGATTAAAGGTTGCATTTTTCTCCTTTCTTTTTTTGACTGTAAGTATTTTTAGGACTCTCTCCTCATTATTATTTTTTTCTTCTGGTGTAAGAGGTGGATGAATGCTGGAGTTTTTTTTTTTTTTTAAACCTTTTAGCAAGATTTGATTACATTCTGGGAGAATAACTCCTAGTTTGAATAATAAATGGAGACAGGAAAATAGAACCTTGTAAGACTGGGAGACGGGGAGGTCAATTAGAGTCACTGCACTGCGCAAGTTCAAGGTTGAAGCGGCTCATTAAATGCAGTTTGTTCCTGTGGGGGAAACAAATATGGGCTCAGGTAATGTAATGGAAGTTGCCTTCCTTTTTTTCTCTGCCTCTTTGGTGGGGCTTTGTTTCTCTCTTCTTATTCCCATTTCTGATTGCCTCTTCTTAAGCAGTAAAGATGGCCTTGACTTGATATGACTGGAGCCTTGTGGAATCATGGCCCTGACTCAAAGCATTTGTCCTGTTGGCTTGTGCCTGTCCCCTCCCTTGTCTGTTTGGAAGGGAACCCCCCCTTTGGTAGCCCTTTGCTGTGTGTTTGGTGTGCATGTTTATCCTTTCACCCTCTGAACAGCCCTCTATAATTTACTTATTAGGTCCATTTGTCAACTGAGCAAACTGAGGCACAGAGAGGTTTCGCAGCTCATTTGAAGGTACATAACTTCATGGTAGCACCTAAATACAAACCCGGGACTCTCTTATTCCATACCACCATGTTGCTTACTTTCTCTGTTTTTTTTTCTTTTATAATTTCAGACAAAATTTGGGATCTTTTGTGCCCCGGCACAGCACTCTGGGTGGTTTTAAGAGTTCAGATGCTTCTGTGTTGAAGCCCTCCAACATTCCCCTTCCCTGTTCCCACTCCCTACCTGCAAGATAAATCTCTCCCTTTCTTTCTTTTTTTTTTTTTGAGTTGGAGTCTCACTCCGTCGCCCAGACTGGAGTGCAGTGGCCGCTCCCGGCCACCGCAGCCTCGACCTGCTGGGCTCCGGCGATCCTTCCGCCTCAGCCTTCCGAGTAGCCGGAACTACAGG
>CAUYQG010158249.1:0-35302 GCA_963574415.1 Tarsius wallacei | reverse complement strand
ACACACACACACACACACACACACCCGGGCGCGTTCCTTTGAGGGAGCAACCCAAGAACCCAGGAAAAGCCAAAGAAACAGTGGAGAGCCTGGGAGAGGGGGGCCGAGGGAGATAGGGTCGTCGAATCTACGCGGAATTGAATAATTCCAGGATGGAGGGGGGTGAGTCAACAACAATGACATTCAAATGCAACAATCGCACTTGGATTTTGTATCGCGGGTACGGTACCTTTGGCTAATTGTCATCCCGCAGAACAGAGGGCTCCGGGAATACTTCTCGGAAGCCGGCGATCCGGGATGGAGCCTTCTTAAGACCAGTTTCCTGGGATCCAGTAGTATTCGCACTCCCCCTGCCTGTCTGCGCGTAAGGGGCCGGGGGCTTTAAGGAAAGTGTTAGGCTTTAGCCCAAAGTGAGACTATTTAGCGGGGTTAGGAGGAGATGGGTTAATTCTCCGCACCTTACAAGTCCGGGGAACCTTTGGCGCAGAACGGGTTAAGCAGGATGGTTTTGGAACTGGAGGTGGGGATAGGGAATAGGGTAGAGGAAATAGAGGTGTGGGACTGGGAGAGATGCCGCACTTGCGACCAAAAGAAAAAAAAATTCTGGTTTGGTTACTGAGCATGCCCAGTTCCCAGCTCAAGCCCTATAAGGGAGGCATTGTGTGCGTTCCACTTCTCCGGGCTTTGGTGGTGACCGGGAGGGGACTTTGGTTGGGGAAGGGGGTGGTGGATTGGAGATGTTAGGAAAAAAAGGTGGGGGAGGACAAGGTTTTAAGCTTTCAGGCTGTGCGGGAGGCACTGTGAAAAGGGAAGGGAAGGGACCCACAGGATACCTCTGAGAAACAGAGAGGAAAGAAAATGGACTAAGAAAAGTCACTTGAGTAACCTCTCATTGTCTACTAAAGAAAATTCAGCAGCTGAGTTTTAAATAGCCAGAGGCTGCAAACATAACACGTGGGATGTCTAGGGCCCCTTTTCTACTCATTTGGTAGTGCTTCTGCAAGAGTGTGAGAATGTTATGAGGAAGGGTTAATGTTCAATCAGTTTTATACAGATTGGTAATTTAGTTAATAAGCTGGTTAGGCAAACAGATAAATGGGGGGGGGGAGCAGAGGAATTTGGCTGTCATGCATGTATTTCAAATACCTTACTTTCCTAAACAAGAAAAGGCTAAAACTCTTTAGTGTTCCTTTTGCTCCCCTCCTCCAACTTTGCTGTTTTTGTAGGTGCCTGGCTAAGAAAAACAACATTCTCTCTTTACTTTGTGTCTGTGGGAATAAACTGACTTTAGGTAAATAGAGCTGTTACAAATGGGAAGTATTTTCCTAGGACTCTTGGTAACTCCTTCTTAGCCACATTTCAGGTAATACTGCCAGGCCCATTTCTTCAGGACCCATGTTCTGCCCAGTTCACTTATTCAAATTTCAGTGGCTGTAGCCACTATAGAGTATAGCCAGTATCCAGAAATGCTTTAGCTTAAAAATGAAAAACTCTTTAAGCTAAAACTAGCAATAGCTTTGAAACCAGAATTTGGCTGTCTGCCTGAACTCCTACAGTTAAACATTTACCATAATTGGTTGACGTTTAAAGGCAGCAAATCTAGGCTAAAGAAAGCTGATGGAAAAAGGATTTATTACATTATTTGTGAACAATGGCCTAACTTTTATATTGTCTGTAGTATTTATTCATATATATATATTTTTTTTAATTTTGACATTTTATGAGACTGCCTTCAGGTTGCATTCATGCAAATGTTTGCTGGCACAGCATGTATACAAAGAGGCGATATGATATTTAAATGAATATTTAAGTAGATGTGCATATATAGACATATTTCTTTATGACCTTGGTAAATAATGCATCTTTCTTAAAGAATTCTTTCTCCACTCCTATTTCCCATTGCCTTGAAAAATTTCATCTTTTTCTTTTTTAAAAACAACCTAGAGGCAGAAATTGAGTGGGCAGCAATGGTAAATTTGCCATATTCAAAGTGAAATTCATTATGAAATAGCATTGCTTAAGGAAACACTAAAGTATCCGTCTATAACAACATATGTACTTGTGCAGCTCCTCATAGTTAGGTGGAATGTGTTTCCTCCATAGGTAACAGCTGCAGTATGTTGAAAAATCCCTCTACTGTTGTGCATTTCAACAAAACAGATTCTGCTAATTAAGAGCTCACATGTATATTATATTGCATAATGCAATTTGAAAGTAGTAATGGATACCAAAACAAGTGGGCATTTATTTAAAAGGCAAAGGATTCAGAAAGCTACAGTATATTTTATTAGGATAAGTGAATTGTTTGTCCTTCACTATAAACGTTAACATGAGTCAATAGAGTGAGCAAAAAAAAATTTTACATGAAAACATAATGCACATTCCAAGTACTGTGATAGCTGAAAAGGCCAGATTTGGACAGTAAATATCAGATGATTTTAAATGCCTATTTTTATTTAACTTTAGAAACTGTTCTGAGACTTGGCTATATTTAACAGCAATAACTGTGGAATGTTCTTTTTCATATGGATATGGAGACAGAAATTTGAAAGTAAATGCAGCTAGAAAATTGATAAATTACAATTCATAATATTGCTAAGAACTTATCAGTTATTGATATTTAACTTTTTTAAATGGATGCTTTAAAATAAGATATTTTACTGCTAAAAGTCGACACTCATAAAACAGAAGTAATACCTCGCATGTTTTATGTTTATTTTGCTTTCACAGTAATTAAAATCCCAATCCTTTACTCCTGCAGTTTCTTTTCTACTTCCTAAAACTACAGGTGACATCCATGCAGAACAATAGTAAAGTAAAGGAAATTGCTAGCTTAAAAAAAAAGTGAATATATAAATAAATAAAAGTGTTAAGAAAACTCTAGTACTATTTATGTCAATTGAAAGAAAAACAAGGTTGATGTCTTCCTAAAATAGATGAATGCAAATATTGTGAATTTTGCAATAGTCTCACAGTTTTTCTCCAAATGTTCTACCTTCCTTAATCTTAGCTTTTCAGGACTACAACTGGAGCCATAGAGCTATTCTGATATACTATGTCTCCCTCCTTCAGGGAAAACAAACAACTGCACCAGGAATTTCAACAAGATTCTGAGTATCCTCAATTCCAAAGGCAGTTTTACTCATTAAAACATCACCAACAAAAATCCCTAGCCAGTGGTCTTCACTTTCATTGTATTCCTCTGTTATTCTGCCTTGCCTTGCTGTTCAAAATCAAATTAGCCTTACTTTTGGTAGCTAGGTATCACAGATCATTCAGTTTATTTTAATATTGAAGAATTTACTTATACACTGGCATTTTAAAAATTAAAAACTTCGCATTCCTTTAAGTGGGATACAAGAAAGTTCTTAGGATCTTCATCTATCATTTGGGAAGAAACATTTCCATGATCAAATGAGTTTAAAAGACCCTTGTTTCTATAAAGCTAAACATTTTTTTTTTAACTTTGGGATTTCTCAACACAGATAATTATGTAAAAACAAATGTTTATATATCAAGGGAAAAAGGATAAGGCAGACATGAGGTATTTTGCACATTTATTTCACAATGGAGCCTTTTTTATCAACTACAATTTGAAAACTAGTACTAGCCGGGCTCGGTGGCTCAGCCTGTAATACCGCGCTTTGGGAGGCTGAGGTGAGTGGATTGCCTGAGCCCGCGGGTTTGAGACCCGCCTGGGCAAGAGACCTCATCCCTACAATAAATCAAAAAATTAGCCGGGCGTGGTAGCGCGCGCCTGTAGTTCCAGCTACTTGGAAGGCTGAGGCGGTAGGATCGCCGGAGCCCAGCAGATCGAGGCGGCGGTGGCCGGGAGCGGCCACTGCACTCCAGTCACCGCACTCCAGTCTGGGCGACTGAGTGAGACTCCAACTCATAAAAAAAAAAGAAAAACTAGTACTAATTGCTCATACTTGCAAATTTTAGGGAATTTAGGAGCTGGAAGGGAGTTTTCAGATTGTAGTCTTACTCCTACATTGTAGCTACTATCTGTTGAGTGCTTTTTCTTGCCACATTGCTTACAAGTATCATTTCATTTCGTTATATGAACAAGGAAGGGATTATTATACTTCTTCAAAAAATGAGGTTCAGAGAGACCAACTGATTAGCCCAAGGTCACAAAGGAGTAAGTGGCAGTCAAGATTTGATCCCAGATCTTTGAGGATTTTTAGCTACGCCACATTTTCTTTCCACAGGGTAATCAGAGCAATTTTTTTAAACTTTAAAAGCAAAACATATTTGAAAGTAGGATATATTTTCCAAAGGTAAATACTTGAGACATGGACATTTGCAAGTATTAAAGTATCAGTACTCAGAACAAAAATAAACCAATAAAGGAGGTGAAAAACAGTTTACATCAATTATGCATGACAGAGTCTCTTGAAACAACTGATTTAACCCTTTGCCCAAAGTGGACTTGTTCCATCTATTCTGCTTTTTCAATTCTCATACCTGAGGTGATTCTGAATCTATGATGATGTGTCAATTGTCTCTTATTAAGGACAATTGCTTTCACTACTGTCAAGTAAAATCATGTAAAGTAGTAGAATTCATCCCTAGACTACTTGTGGAGTTAAGACAAAGGTACTGTTATCTAATAGGACACCAAAATAAATTGCAAAATATGAATTAGTTGATTACTTGATTATATCAATTAACCTTACATTTCATTTTCTCCAGATTTCTTTATAGTACAGCTAGTAATCTGTTGTCCTTTTCAGAAACAAAGATGTCAACTGTGAATGTATTAACGTATGTGTTCTCTAGGCATTGGCTAATTTTTCACATAATATTTCATTCACAAATTATTATTTCTAGAAGAATCATAAAGAGATATGTGTTGCTTTGAAGGATTTTTATAACTTAGGCTCTTAATGAGCACTTGTTCATATGGTTCACCAGTACCACATATATTGTCTAGAATATTATTTTGCTAAGCCATGGATGAGGATATAACAGTGTCCCTGTTCTGTTTACACAGTTTCTTTCTGTATATTCTCTAATTGGAGGAATATCATCTTTCTCTCTCACTGTCAAAGATCGGGGCCCAGAAACAAGCTCAATTGCCCTCAGACAACTCAAAGATAATAAAGTTCATGAAATAAAAAATAGGAAGTTAATCGCTAGACAATCTAGTATGAGAATCACTCCCATGGGCTGTACAAGTTCTATAATACCAACCAAAGCATTGTCAGAGAGGCAGAAAGTTGTTAAGAATCCTTCTGCTTTTACCACGCTCATCTTTGTCTTGGGAACCAGAATGTTTTCCTTAGCTAGGAAGACATTATTTTTTGTTTGTAAAAATATTGAGGGTCTTCTTCCACTGCTTTTATAAGAGTATTATTTTTTCTTAGAAATATAAACGTCAAATTTTATTTCAAAATTATTCTTGCTTCCAGCTCCTCGTCTTTTGTTTGACAGACTCCTGGACAATTCAAAACTTGGGTCAAAATCGGGGGCATAAAACAAAGCAGAAAAATCATAATATGAATACATGAGTTATGGTCTGACTGTATTCCAATTACTATATCAAAAATAAAATTTATCCCTTTCCAAGCCTCAAGGAGTGAGTCAGAGGAAAGCAGAACATCTGTGTAAGCTAGTGTCATGTATCTGTGATTGACTACCTTCTTTTTTCAGTTAGCAATTGGAGCTTCTAATTCTCCACTCTGACTCAAATTGAGTAATGTCTACCCACATAAGGTCGTCATGAGAAAACTGTCCTCAGGTTTCATGCCAAGGGAACATGATATAAGAAAAATTGTCATCACAGAAAATTTCTGCTCTTTCATGTGCACAATATTGTTGCTAATTAGAAATTTATGGTTTAAAGGAATTGAAATCCTAAAGTTCTTCTAGTTTTACCATTGACAGTCAAAGCTGAAATCCTTATCAGATGAATACTCAGTGCTTGAGTTCACCCACTGATATGGAGCTCACTGAGGGTAGAAGTTCCAGTGAATCACTCAGAAAATTAATTAAGAATTTTTGAAATCTTTGCTGTTTAGTAAATGCGAATAAAGCATAAAATTAGATCTACTAGGATTTAAGGAGCATGAACTTTGGAACCAAATGGACTTTGAGTAAAATTATTGCTTCACTATTTAATAGCTCTTTTATGTAGGGGAATTAACTTATCTGAGCTTTCATTGCCTCAATCTCTCCAAGTTTTGTGAAGATTTCCTAATATAGTATTTGCCAAACATCTAACACTGTACCTTTCAAGCAAAATATTATTATTTTCTTCTGTTCGTAAGCAGAATAGACTCCCACATACACAAAATGCAAAGAATTTGGACTATATATTGGTTTCCTATCTAGGTCTATTTATAGATTATGAGTAGAAGAAGGTGGTGGAATTGTGTATTTTTTTTTGGCTTAATTTTTATTTTTCTGAAAGCCAGAACTACTATTTTGAAATCAATCTATGGGTTCTTACTCCTTCTGGTATCCTTTAGTTACTTTTCTCTTCTCATGTAATCTATTAGTTTTTTAAAATTAATTTTAACAACACTGTCTGTAGAGCTGAGCATTGCAGACTCCATCACTATTATTTTTAAGTCTTGCTTTTCAGACTTTAGTCTACAATCACATCCTCCTCATTATCAGTATTTCAACAAAATTCCTCAGAATGGTCCTGGAGAAAATATTTAAATTTCTTTTTTCCTGAATCTTGTTACTGGATATCAGTTTGCGACGCAAACAGGAAGAGCGTAGGAAAGAGAAAGAAAGACTTAAACTATATATAGCTTTATTGTTCGTAACACATGTGCAAAAAGAATTCAGAAAACTTTTGGGCAATAATGTATATTTTAGGAACTTAATGAATTAAAGACGAGTATTATTCTATCTGAGATTATTTTGTCATAAGAGAAGCATATGCTGTTTTTAGAGAAAAGAAAGTCAGATCTGACAAGATGTGATGCAATTATACCTAAGATCACATTAGTGTGATAAATTATGTGTAAATTAATTCAATATCAATCATTCAATAACTATTCAGGCAGATAATATATCTATTATATCTACTGTTAATTTACTTAGAATAATCATTGTTGGAAAGGTTGAAATCTAACTTATCTGGATTCTATTTGTATCTTCCTATATTTAAAATATTCTAACATTAAAAAAATGTTCACAGGATGATATCTAACCAACATTTTCTTTGTTTTCCCCCCACGGAGTTAAAGTGTTTCAGCATTTTACTCCATTTATAGCTAAAGATATTCTATAAAATGTCATTTTTTTATCTTTATGGATGAAGGAATATCCAAAAAACCAAAACTATGGTATCCAACTACTCAGGGCAATGAGATAAAATTAAAAATGAATGATATAATGAAGACTCATCATTTTTCCATTTGTGTTTCAAGAGGTGTGAGTTTCCCGAGCCTTAAAGGAGGAAGAATCTTGTTGATAATAATTCTAATTTTCTCCTTGGGAATCTGTCCTATATTACATATAGTAGGGTGTCCCTTTGTTGAGGCCATGGTCCTGTGAGTCTGCTCTTCCGTTTCTACCACTCCTGGTACACTTAAAGAGAAATTCTGGACACAAATAGTGGAAATGCCATTCTGCACTCTAAATTTTGGAGAGTGGCCAGACATATGCTTGTTGGTTGGTCACTTATGTTATGCAGATTGAAAAAGCTACATCATAGATTGAATGTCGCTAAGTTACTACCAACATTTAAACATGATATTAAATATATTGAAAAGAGAATCTCTTTTATGAAAAAGTGTGTAAAAGGTTATCAGATTTTGTAAAACAGAAATTACTAAAATGGAGATATTTTACTGTAAAAGAAGCTGACTTTGATAAACATAGTGGAAACTCTAGGAGGAGATAATTTCATATAGTATTTTCATAGCAACAAAGGACTGGCAACAACTGGTGGTTGAGTGTATTTTAGTTAAAAAGTGAATGTGTTTGAGTGTCTTTTTCAACTCATTATCAAATATTATTATATAAGGTATCTCCAACACATTAAGCAGTCTGCTTTTATTATTTATTAAGATTAGTAGCAAGAACAGACTAGCCTAGAGGGGAATAATGGATAAAGGAGAAACAAATGACATTTGAGCATACTTGTGCTCACAATATATAAATTACACATAAGTCTCAAATAGGTTTTTGTCTTCAGTCAAATCATTACCCACTTCAAGTAATTAACTTTTCTCTAACCAAGCATGATCCTCTCTTTTCCACTGACTGCAAACTCTGAATTAAACACACTTGCACTCAGAGCATTTTTGGAAAAAACAATAAAAGAGTAAGTTTAATCCTCAGAGTTTCTAGGGAGCCACATCACATCATGAACCATGTAGATATAAACTCTCCAAAATTAAAGCAAACCAGTGCCACTTACGTTTCTCCTCCCCATTCCAATGATTGATTTGATAACTGCACATTGAATCAAAATGTGCACTGGAATGAGCATGATTTTCTTTGTCCTAAGAATAGAAAAGTGCCTTTCCTTTTGTACTCCAAGAACCCCCACAATTTCAAGAACATATGAAGTTTAGTTAAGGTAGCCTGACTGCAAATAATCTGCTCAGCCATAAAGTTCAGTTCATTAAATCGTTATCGAATACCTATTACACGTCAGGTTTTTGATACTAAAATGAAGGGAATTGCCATTGTCCTCTGTGATCTATTAGTTTAATGATAAACCAGGTGAGATTATAATTAACAATATCTTATAATGTATGGAATAAAAATGCCCTTCAATTACTGAATGCTCATCTTTAAACTTAACCAAATTTCTCACTTGTATTAAATGTTGTGAAATACTATAGTTGAAAGCAGTAATAGTAGGCTTCCATGGCACATATTCAAGGAAATTAAGAAAATCAGAACATTGCCTTCCATCATATGGCAAGGTCAACAACTTGTACGTCCTTCTGGAGATGACACAGTCCAAAACTTTGATATTCCTCCAGAAATCAGAGTCAAAATTTACCGTGTGCCGGGCACATTTGGAAAGAACATTAACAGGAAATGTTCTATAAAACAAAAAATCAAATCATTTTCAAGGGCCAGAAATTAAAATAGCCCACATAAGCAAAAGTAACAAAATGAAAGAGGATACCAAAACAATAAGAATCTTCTCAAATTTGATGTTCAAATCATGAAAACTTTAAGAGGGATGACATGAAAAGGAAAGTAACCTCATGTTGTTTTCAGAAGTGTGAACATTGCAGTTATTCTTCAGTATCTGGGGAGGATTGGTTTCAGGACCCCCGTGGATACCAAAATGTGAAGATGCTCAAACCCTTGGTATTAAATGGTGCAGTATTTGAATATAACCTACTCACATCTTCCTATATACTTTAAATCATCTTTAGATTACTTATACTACCTAATATATTGTGAATGCTATGTAAATAATGTTTTAGTGTATTATTTTTATTGTATTGTTATATTTTATTTTTAATATTTTCCATCCAGGGTGTTAGAGAGTTGGCTTTCCAGGTGGAACTGAGAGCTAAATACAATAAAAATTATCTTCTCTGCTTAGCAAATATATAAGTGTACTTAGTGATTGAGAAACAACAACCAGAAAACTACAGCTTATTCTCAGAAAATAAGAGCAGCCAGCAGTAGTATCCTAAATATAAGCAGGTCCGTTTTTACATTATTACCTTTTATTTTTAACTAGTATACACAAATGTGGCAGCACAATTCAAGTGGGTCATTTGAAAAGTATTTCAAGAAAGAGAAATTTTACTAAAATTATTTTACCAAGGTTAAAAAGTGGATTCTTATATATTGTTTGACTCTTTTAGTGGGTGAAAACAGACCGTAGATCTACATTTTACAGTCACTTGGCCTAGGGACTTCTACCTCAGTCTGAAAGTGATGTTTTCTAATTGTTGCTTATGGATGTCAAGAGACTACATTTTTTTTGTTTGCTCTGAATCTTTCTTTCTAATGTGGTATTTGATTTGTGTTTCTCTTCAGCCCACTACTAATAAATAATTCTTGTGGGAATGTTGCACTTGAGTTTGAGCAAAGATTCCCTTAGAACTTTGCTAGTCAGGATTGGTCATTACTCTTGTCGGTTTCATTATGCAGTTTACTGCATAAACACACCCCTATCTCCCCTCCTTTGTTATCACCGTCCAAAAAGGAAGAAAGAGAAAAGTCAGAAAGCAGCCACTTTAAAACATTTGGTGTTCAACATTTTACACCGAAATCCCCTGTATTTAATCTACTTAAAGTTTAATTAATTTTTTAAAGAAATTATTTGGGAAGAAAAAAACATATTTTCCCTGCTGTTGCTTCTGTACTGTTATTTGACTGATTTTCTATTTATTAGTCATTCATCTGGATTGGTGCCTATATGTTTTTTCCAGAAGCTTAATATTGAACATTCTTTCTTATACCATGTTAAATCTTAGTTCAAAATTGTATTCTTTTCTATATCTAAGAAGCCTCATGGGTATTTTCTTATTAATGCTCATAGCACTCCTATTGATTATAAAAATACATCACAAAAACATTTTGTATAATATAAGCATCAGAACAAATCTAAGTTGATTAAGGCTACATTAGCTGATAAGTTAGGCACTAGAAAAAGACAAAAATAAACTACACAAATTAAAAAATAAATAAACCTGGGTCTTCTGGTTTTCAGCCTGAGGCACTAAAACTTTCTTTGGTGATTCTATAGGGCAGGTGACTGTAATAAAGTCATAGTGAAAGAACAGAAAAAATAGTTTTGGGAAAGAAACTTGAGACTAGAACCAACTACTACTGCCAGGTTAATGGGCAGTGGCTAGAGCATGGCTGATAGGATCAGCAAGAAATCTGGAAGAATCACCTGGCTTCTTTCTCATTCAACCTTGCAGCCTCCTTCCAGTGCCCCCATTGGCAGAATCTAACAGGGATCCTGTTAACAAAGGGGAAATCTGGTGCGCAGGGTCCTAGGACTGACATCACAAAACAGTGTACAGAAACATTTATTAGGAGCTGAGAGACAACTGCTTCATAACCAGCACAGTCTATGCTTTGATTAGTTCATATCCATAGCCATCTTTCTACACATATTTAACTTCTATGCAACAAAACTCTATGCTTTCTATGCTTTCTATTCTTTCCTCAAATGAAGATGCTTTTCCCTTTCCAACAACACAAAATCCCAGCAATTATGTACATCTCTAGCTGATATTAAATATTCCTTCAATTCCATGTAAACATCATATAATATAAAGTGTAAACTGAAAAATTAACTTCCGTCAACAATCCTTATATAAAATAATAAAGGGAAAACAGGAAAGAGAAAAAGAGAAATTGTGTGTGTGCACATGCACACATTCACATCCCCATATAAATACAGATGTTACTGTCCTTTTTCTTTATAAATAATCCCTTTTACAACCTTCTTCCACTAATCCTTGCATGTTTTGTTTGCCACTAACCAGGAATCAGTTTTACGTGTTCTTTCCCTGATACAGTTACATTTGCAAAAGATCTGAATGCTTAGTCCTGTTTCCTCTGTTTTTAGGTTGGCTTTCCATTAGTCTTTTCTATGGTTATGAAAATACTAAGAGACAGCGTGGAAATACTAAGATGGCAGTTCCATACATAATCTTTACTGCTTATATTGTGTAGTTGCCACAAAAATTATCTTTGGCAATTAAGATTAATATTCTGAGATAACAAAACTATTAGTGGTAGATGACTTTCATAAGCATATTGTTCCATAATATTATAGTTTGTTAAATTACAACTTTTATCGATGCGAAACTTCCAGTTCTCTTGTACTGTGGCTATAAGATGCGACATGAGCACACTGACAAGAATCGTAGGCAGTAGCACACATTGTGCTTGGAGCCTGGTGGAAAATGTAGAAAACTCAACGGATTGATTTTGGTTAGATTTTTTATAATAAAATTTAAAGTAATTGTAGTAGTTTATAAGATTGCATTCACCTTTCATTTACAATAATAAAAAATCAAGGCTATAACTAGTTGATTGAACAAAGGGAATTTTTTTTTTTTTTGGTTTGGTGTGGAACTCTGTTGCCCAGTCTGGAGTGAAGTGGAAAATTTAAGCCCACTGCAGCCACAACGTGCTGTGATAAGGGGATCCTTTTGCCTCAGCCTTCCAAGTAACTGGAACTATAGGCACGTGCCACCATGCCCGGCTGATTTTTTGATTTATTGTAGAGATGACGTCTTGCCAAGTTGCCCAGGCTGGTCTTGAAACCATGAGCTCAGGCAAACCTCTCACTTTGGCCTCCCAAAGTGCTGGGATTACAGACGTGAGCCACTGCTCCTGGTTCAATGGGCAAATTTGAAAATTCAATAATGGATAAATTTAAGGGAACTGCATTGGCCTTCTGTCCAGAAGAACTCTCTGAACCTTCCTCTTTTTTCCTTTACCTGGGCTTCAAACATTATTCTGAGTTTTTCTTATCTTTACCAATTCTACCATACATTGTAGACCCCGAAGTTCTTTTTCACTGTGAGACTTAAATTAGGATTTAACAATTTCTGTTTTTATTGTCCTCCAAAATATCCTTCTTAAAGTGTTTTCATTTAATCACTATGAGGAAAAATACTGAGGTTACCAGAAATGCCATTGCTTCATTCATCCAACATATCATTTTTTGTTTTATTTTCTTATTTTTTCAGTAGCTTTAGGGATGCAAATGATTTTTGTTTGCATCAATGTATTGTACAGTGGTGAAGAATTCTGGTCTTTAAGTATACAAGTCTTCCCTACTAGTGCACATTGTACCCGATAGGTAATTTTTCATCCCTCTCCATCTTCCCATCCTCCCCCTTCTGAGTCTCCAATGCCCATTAAAACTGTGCTAAGCACTAAGGTTTCAGCAGTGGAACTAAGTAATCCTTACCCTTGTGGAGATTTTAATTCTAGAAAATTGTATGATGTTGTTTACATAGAGCTGAGGCATCTTTCAATGTTATTGCACTCATTGTCCTTTGTCTATAATGTTTTACTCTTGTAAGGATAGGATAGTGTCTATGTTTTCTAAACAAAACAAAACAAAAAATAATGCCATCCCCAGTCTGATATTAAGAGAGTCAATTTGATATCAGAACTATTGTAGAAATTCTGCAACTCATGGTCATGTGATATCTGATGCTAAGTTTAACTGCTTAGACTCTGGTACAAAGTAAATTCAAGCTTGCATCATTATACTTTGGTTAAAATTTTGAATTTACAAAAAATTCAGTCTCTTCCAGGATCACTTCATAATCTGAGTATGTCCCTCTCTCCCATCTCAAGTCAACTTTTATGATCTTCGTGCTTAAGGAAAATAGCTTTCTTCATGCCTTCGTTTCTTTAGTCTCTCCTGGGAAGTCTCAAGATCCAAGAAGTCTTGCTCTCCCCTGTATTTGGCCTCTGCCCTGAATGATCTTGCTAAAATAAATTTTAGTAGCCGTATTTAAAGTTGATTCTGCGTTCAAGTAAATTGTGAATATTTTCACTCATTGTTCTAGGCTAATAATTCTTTATCCATGAACACGATCTTTCTCTATTTCTCATTTTTAAATAATCTTTGAACTTGCCTTGTGTCAGAAACTATTTGAGGCGATTTTATGTATACTTCTACCTACTATCCACAACAACTCTCTGAAAAAAAGAGAATTTTATTATCCCTGTTTATAGATGCAGAAATTGAGATTTAGATAGGGTGAGGCGAGTTGCCAAAAGCCACATGGAAGTCATGTGATCCTAGTGGCTAGCATATTTTTCTCAAGGTGTTGTTCTTAACATTTTGCAAGATAACGAATGGCTATAATATATGGAGCTTTTATGAGAATTAACTGAGTACAAGAGCAGCATTAAGTCAGTAATGGGTACTGTTGCCACAAATGCAAACAGCCTTTATCAATGAAAATCCAGTGTTTGTAATAAAAAAAGGTGATCATTTTGTTATGTTTTCTGTTGGACACAGTATTTCATTTTTTTTTTTCTTTTTTTGAGTTGGAGTCTCACTCTGTTGCCCAGGCTGGAGGGCAGTGGCAGGCTCCCGGCTACCGCAGCCTCGACCTGCTGGGCTCCGGCGATCCTTCCGGCCTCAGCCTTCCAAGTAGCTGGAACTAGAGGCGCGCCCTACCATGCCCAGCTAATTTTTGATTTATTGTAGAGATGACGTCTCGCCAAGTTGCCCAGGCGGGTCTCAAACCCCCGGGCTCAGGCAATTCACTCACCTCAGCCTCCCAAAGCGCAGGATTATAGACTGAACCACTGAGCCCGGCCTGGACACAGTATTTCTAGTGTTATATATTCAGTTCCAGTTATCACATTTCGAGAGATATATTAAAACTAGAAAGTATCCAGGAGGAAACTTTTAGATTCTGGTAACCACATCAGATGAGAAACCACTGAAGGAACTAATGATGTTATGCCTGTAAAAGTGGAAACTTAACTGTCCTCAGTCATTTTGAAGGAGAGATTTAATACATGTACAGAGTGTAGAATTATGCACAGTAGCTGCATGATAGAGGGAGGAATATTTAAACTTACATCAGAGAAAAATAACAATTAGAATTGTCCAAACGTGGAAGAGTCTACTGCAGCAGGGTAGACATTGCCTATTCCTTGCAGGATCCAATTTGCTGAGAAATTACCTTTGGGGAATATTGAAGAGGAGGTCCAGTACTTACATACTTCCAACAAAATGCATTGTTACATGAAAAATGCTAGCATATAAGCATTCAACAAATGTCGCTGTGCATGACCACTGTGATTTTTGTTCTTTTTTAAAAAAAGTAGATTATCTTACCAGTTTCTGAACTTTTCCTTACTGAGCCAAACTTGACCACTAAGTATGGTCTCTTTTTGCTGCTCTTCTAGGTATGTACATCTGTTGCTCCCTTGGCCTGGAAGCCTTACCCAGTTCCATCTATGCCGATGGAAATCCTGGGATTAATACTTCAAGGGGGATCCAAAATGCCATCTACTCAACAAAGCCTTGAATTGAGCCTTTAAATCAATTGTGCTGCCATAAAACAGTATAAATACTTCAGCGTCTTTTAGAGTAAATCATACCTATCATCCTTTCCCATAAAATTTTAGACTTCTCATGGGACTATTGTCTTATCCATCTTTGTATTTATTTCCCTCTATCTCCACCGAGTAGCGTATAAATTATATATTCTACTGCAAGCCACAATCTAAATGCTTAACACATGCCAGTTGAGTTGAATGGAATGAAATTATAGGGGAATTTGGTTAACATGTTAAAGATAAGACAATACGTGGTTCTCACTCAGTCGTAACCGATTGGAAGGCCATAGAGTTGGAGTCTCATTTGGGTGAGGAGCTGATAACTATTTAAGGGACTTTTCTTTAGAAACTTGTCTCAA
Source organism: Tarsius wallacei (assembly GCA_963574415.1). Taxonomy (NCBI): domain Eukaryota; kingdom Metazoa; phylum Chordata; class Mammalia; order Primates; family Tarsiidae; genus Tarsius; species Tarsius wallacei. The sequence continues at coordinate 19,937 of CAUYQG010158249.1, read as the reverse complement.
AGTACATACATAAAGGCCCAGTAGAAGAATTGGAAATAAAAGAAAGCAACTTGGGACTGGTTTGGGCTCTCACACCTAAACACTTCAAACCTATCAACAAAAACTTTTTCCTCTTCACTTGAATTTGTTTACCAGTGGCTAGTGAACTTTCAAGAGTTTTATTCTTCTTTCCTCTGATAATTGATGAATAATTACAGCTTCCCATGACCCATCCTAAGAAGGTACATCACAAAGCAGATTAAAGCATTGTTGCTTAGATTACTTCTAAGAGTTATCAGTGAATAACAGTGATAACAATAACTGCAGCAGATTTTTAAATGCTTGTTGTTGTTCCTCAAAATAAGTCTCATTGTAAAGTAATAAAAATTACTGATAAGATTCTTGGTGGTAAATTCAATGTACTTTAATCATCTTTTTCTTTAAATAGTTTTTAATTAGTTAATATTATACAATCTTGCATACAATTAAAATGTCATAGACAGTGGTGTAGGAAATCTTTACATTTCAGCACTTCTTTTATTGTACAGTATTTTACACTTACTGTTTTTTATCAGTGCTTTTGTTGTATCATCTATTTTAAGCTCATGATAGTCATCGAGGTGAGACCAATTGGGAAGATTACCAAATGGTACAATTAGTACTCTATATTTACTTGTATTTACCTTTTTATTTTAAAATTACAAACGAATTCACCATTATTGCAAGAATCAGTTATATCATAAGGCACAAAATACTTTTTTTTGTATTACTAACATACTATTTTGCCCTTTACTCTCTATTTCTATTTTTCACTGTTTTAGGATGTTATACACTAAATACTTTTAACTACTTCTGCCCAACCCTGAAGTCCCACAATTTCTGCAGAATTTTTCCAGATGGCTTAGAGATGAGCCAGCCTTTTACCTCTTCCAGCCCCATTTGGTCATAGCGCTTTCTTCCACATTTTGCAATCTATCTAATAACATATAGTACTTTGCTAAAAGACTGCTTGATGGTGTTGTGTGTGTGTGTGTGTGTGTGTGTGTGTGTGTGTGTGTGTGTGTATTCCTTTCATTCTTTATATGTCTTGGTTTTATGCTTGGTTTTCTTCTTTGTATTAAATTTTTTTTTTTTTCCTGATACAGGCTGCTAGGTTCCAAGGAGCAATCTGTATTATTCATTTGTATAATGACATAAAAAATTAGACTCTCAATAATTTTAAATGATGAATACATCTTTTTAAAAAGGAAAACAATAACTGGGCTTCTTTCAATTTAATATCTATTGGTAGATAGAAAAGCTTTGCTTCACCGTGTTTTAATGGATTTGACTGATTTATTATTTGTTCTAATGTTCTGACTTGTTACTATGTGTTTTTTCTTCTTTTGTTTAATAGTCTATTTTTTAGAGCAGTATTAGGTTTACAGAAAAGGTGAGCAGAAGTTATAGAGATTTCCCTTATCTCCCTTGCTTCTAAATGGGCATAGTCTCCCCATTATCAACATTCCTAACCAGAGTGGTGCTTTTGTTACAATTGATTGACTCATCATTTTCACGGAGTTCATAGTTTACTCTTAATGTTTTATATATATATACATATATATATGTATATATATATATAAAGGGCTTTTTTATTTTATTATTTTTTATTATAAAGATGTGGGGTACAATTCAGGGTTAGGTATACAAACATTGATTATGCAGGTACCTTTGTTGATGAGGTATGCCCCTCCCTCCCCTAGCAGTTTCCCTCAACTGCCAATCCCACCCCCCATCCCCTGACAGTTTCCCATTACTGCCAAACCCTTTCTTATAGTATTATAGTTGTTCAAGGTCTGCCTCTGAGTGAGAACATATGGTACTCTGTTCTTTGTTTCTGTGATAGATCACTGAGTATGATCGCCTCCAAATCCAAATATTGTATATTCTGTGGGTTTGGACAAATGTATATGACATATATTCATCACTGCAGTGTCATACAGAATAGTTTCACTGCCCTAAAAATCCTATGTTCTATGCCACTATGTATTTAAAAAATAAAAATAGAACGAAAAAAATCTTCATATATTTCTTGCACTATTTATTCTGTTTGTCTTAACATTAGGAAGCTTGCACTTTTACTGGTATAGATGTCTCAGCAATGCTAAATGTACTTAAAAGGTACCTTATAATTTTCATGTAGTAAAAACCACATTCTGGCACAAAGATATGCTTTGGCATAAATGTGCTTTCATGCCTTATTATGTAAATATATTAGGGAAAAAGCATGTTAGCTTTGAATAAGTATGCCCAAATATTAGGCAAAACTATCCTTAATGTTTACTTCAATATGTGCAGTAATGTCATGACCAATTATGCCAATGGAGTCTGGCACAGGTGCACAGGTGCTTTCAATGAACATTATCAGAAAGCAGTGCACTTCGGAAAAAAGTGCACCACTTAAACTTTAAGAGTACATAGACGATTAAAATCAACCTAACATCTCAATTTTTGTGTGTTGTAATAATCCACACCAAGAAGGAAAACAAAGTTTATAAAAAGTTCCCTTCACATGCTCTGTTTGAAATCTGCTGGCACCTTCAATTTTGACTATTTAAATGGAGCTTCCTCCATCACAGCTGGTTCCCTGTGAATGAGAAATATTTAAATACACTGCTAAATTTTCTAAATGGAATTTTTAGAAATTCCACATTATGCGACTGCATATGCAATTTCAGCTAAGTCATAATACAGCATAGTAGTAATATATTTCTTACTTTGCTAATTACTTTATTAGCTAATTAGTATTAAAACAGATTGCCCGAATATCTAATGTGATTTCTCAACTGCTGCTTAGTGTTAAAGAGTAAAACTGCTACCGCTGATGATTCACTGAGAGATTTTTAAATGTTCTTTTCATAGCAATAATGACTATCCATGAATTGAAGTTAGATTTCTATACCCTTACAATATGGTAGGGATATGGGACCCATAAGCTTTATAAGAATGAATGAGTATAATATTTAGTCTCTCTGACAAGTTGCCTGTGATAAATTTGATGTACCTAAGACAGTTAGGAAATTGTCAGGCAGATCAGTAAGTCAGATAATGTAAATTCAAGAGTCCATACCTTTTTGTTATTTAATTTAATTTTATTTTCATTTTTGTATGCCTCTTATTATACCTAGCAGAGTTCATTATATGTAACAGGTATTAAACAAGGTTTGCTGAATGAGTGAATGAACCTGTAGAGTCCAAGATCTGTCCAGAGCTAGGATGGGGTACATAGATGGTAAGTGCTTACCATTTTTTCTATACCGTTGGGAAGCATGAGCTTTTAGCAGGCTTGTACACATTTCTGCACAACCCAAAAAACAAGTCAACTGTGTATCAAGCAAGGACTTCATGTATAAAAACCTTTATTAAAACTAGAGGAGAAAATATGCATACTTTTAAAAAATGTACAGTTACTTAAGTCACAGACTCATAAATGTACATTCATGCTGCTGTAAGTTGTAGGTATACATATATTTATAATAAAATACTCATGTTGGAAGTTTTAGCATATAAGCTTCAAGAAACAAATATTAAAATACTTAATATTAGATTCCATTTGACCTTCATGTACTAATTTTTAAAAATTATTTGTTTTACATATGTAGGGTACAATTCAGCATTAGGTATACAAATGTTCATTATGCAGGTACCCTTGTTGATGAGACATGACCCCCCCCCCCCCGTTGGCGGTTTTCTACTACTGTCAATCCTGCTCCCGCCCTCCCTTGTCAGTTTCCCACTACTGCCAACCCCTTCACATACTAAATTTACAAGTCATATTTTACTATATGGGTATCCCAACCCAGAGACTTTTTCCTTGAAAGTTGTCATATCTTTGGTATAGTGGAAAACAAATTAAATGTGTGATCACACAGACCTGGATTTTAATTTTGGCCTTTTCTCCTATTAGCTTTGTGACTTTAGACAAATAACTTCCTTGAGTTCAATAGCTTTATATATGAAATGATATAATAATACCATGTATACTACAAGTTTATTGTGATAGCTAAGTAATATCATATGTGCAAAGTACTTACCAAATTATAGTTTTCAATGCAGGCTGGTTTCCTTAAATTTGTTTACCACACATGCCTATATGTATCACTGAGAGTTTCATAGTCAAACCAATAGATTTTTTTTTTTTATCTCAGTAGCATTTTTGTTTGTTTCCAAAAGTCACTTTAAGATCTATTTACAGGCTTAAATACCTGATGCAGTTCTTGCCGATCAGAATCTCAATCTCTCTCTCTCTCTCTCTCTCTCTCTTTCTCTCTCTCTCTCTCTCTCTCTCTGTCTCTCTCTCTCTCTCGTCAGATTCTCACTCTGTTGCCCAGGTTTAAGTGCAGTGGCACGATCACAGTCATGGCTTACCACACCCTCCGCCTCCACCTCCTTGGCTGAAGTGATCCTCCTCAGCCTCCCAAGTACTTAGGACTACAGGTGCATGCCACCATGCCCAGCTTGTGTGTGTGTGTGTGTGTGTGTGTGTGTGTATGTGTGTTTCAGGCTGGTCTAGAACTTTTTGATTCAAGTCATCCTCCCACCTCAGCCTCCCAAAGTTCTGGGATTACTGGTATGAGCCACTGCACTCAACCAGAATCTTTTTATTGTTAATTAGTACACTATTTGTCAGTGAGTGATCTTATGACCCAACAGTAGGCATTATCACAATTTACATTTGTAAGCACATTTTATGGTATTCACATTGGAGATCTATTTTACTAAACTACTCAAACATAATATAGCAAGCAAAGTATAATCAACAAGGTAAATTTTCAGATAATATGGATTAAGATGCTATTTCTATTCCTCATGAGTTAGTTTCAGAAGCCACAGCAAATCGAACATTCTAAATCTCTTGATCACATTTGGAAATCATTACATTGTCGCCTGTGGTGAGTGCATCCTCTTAAGCAACCTCAAGTCATTTACTATTGACGACAATGGAAAAATAAGACTCTGTCAGCCTTTGGATCTTGCTGCAGGCAGATGTAGCACAGATTTCTTTGAATCCTGAAAAAGAGGTCAAGGTTTCCTAAGTTCAGGTGACCATACATTTACAGATTGCACTGTACAGTAGAGTGACCATCTCAGCCACTGAATTTGGTGGAGCTTATTGTGTGGCACACTCAGGGAAGGAAAATTTCTGGTGTCCTGGGACTAGGGCCAGGGTGATGAGGCATAAACGCCATTAAGGAAGCTTCAGCAGGTTAGTTGTTGGTTAGTGTAAGGTGTTGGGTTAGGGGCGTAGAAGATAATTCAAAAGGCAAGCTCAAGGAGGAAAAAAAACCCCAGCAGGCTAACCAGAATAAAAGACATAAATAGAAAGTAAAATAAGACAGTGATTCTAGGGTATAAGCCACAGTATGGGAATTCCATAGCTAAAAAAGACGATTCAGTAAGTTGCTGTAACAGGTCCATGATGATATAAATGGTAAGTGGTGCATATCTTTTTTAAATGGTAGGTGAATCTACTCAGATCAGCATGGGAGAGGAGGTGAGAACTAAATGTTTTTATCTGAATAATTGTGTAAAGTGATAAACTTTATTTGCTAAGATGAACAAAGAAGTTACTGCTACACATCAACACCTAGATTTTTATGTCAAATTCCTTTGAACCTCTTGCAGAAAGAAAAAATATATAAACTTTGTATAGAATCTTAAAAGACCCCAGATTGCCAATACAATATTGAAAAAAAAGAATGAGGTTGAAGAGCCCACATTTCCTGATTTGAAAACATATTACAAAGTTATAGTAATCAAACCAAATATTATTCTGGCATAAAGGCAGAATAATAAGTCAGAATAGAGGTCTGCAAAATAAATCCTCCTGTATATGGTCAAATAATGTTTTACTAGAAGGTTAAGACCATACAATAGGGAAAAAGTAGTCATTTCCCCCCCATGTTAATATCTTTAAAAAAAAAACGTTTTATTTTAAAGATGTGGGGTACAGTTCAGGATTAGGTATACAAGAGAACATCGTGCAGGTATAGTCTGGGCCTCTCTTTGGTCCTCACTTTGCATGGTTTATTGATGTTGTGTCCCCCCACCACACCCACCCTGGCAGTATCCTGCTTCTGCCAATTCCTTTCTTATAGTATTATGTTAAATGTTCAGGGTCCACTTATGAGTGAGAACACGTGGTACTCTGTTCTTTTTTTCTGTGATAGATCACTGAGTATTATAGACTCTAAATCCATCCAAGTTGCTGCAAAGTCCATGTTTGTCCTCCTTTATGGTTGTGTAATATTCCATCATGTATATGAACCAATTTTTAAAAATCCAGTCCAGTTTTGATGGGCAGCATGGTTGGTTCCATGTTTTTGCTATTATGAACAATTCAAAGCAGTCACTTCATTTTGAAAAATAGTGCTAAATAAGCTGTATAGCCACATGCAGAAAATGAAGATGTACTCTCACTTTACACCTCATACAAAATTATCTCAAAATAGATGAAAGAACTTAATGCAAGACTTAAAACTATGACATTTTTAAAATAAAACATAGTAAAAAAAGCTTTATGACCTTGGATTTGGCAATAATTATTTTTTAATATCACACCAGAAGCACAGGCAATAAAAACAAAAATACATTAATGGAATACACATTAAACTTAAAAATGTGTCTACATTAGAGGAAACGATCATCAGAGAAAGAAAGGCAATCTATAGGGTAAGAAAAAAATTCAAGTCATCCATCTGAGAAGGGGTTAATATAAAAAAAAATAAAGAACTCCTGCAACTCAATAACAAAAGTAACCTGATTAAAAAATAGGACCCAAAGTCATTTTGCCAAAAAAGATATAGAAGTAGCCAACAAGCATATACATGGATGCTCAAAATCACTAATCATTTCAAAAATGCAATTCTAAATGAGGTATCACCGCATACGCATTAGGACGACCACCATAAAACAAGCAGATACAAACAGAAAATATTGAGTTAATGAGAACGTGGGAAAATTGAAACCTCTGTGCCTTGCTGGTCAAAATGGAAAATAATGCAGCCACTATGAAAGACACTGTGCAGATTCCTCAAAAAGATAAAAATAGAGTCATTACATCATCCAGCAACTCCACTTCTGGATATATATCCAAAATAATTGAAAGAAGGATCCTGAAGAGATATTTGTGCATCCATGTTCATTGTAACATTATTCAAAATAACCAAGAAGTAGAAGCAACCCAAAAATCCATTGACAAATAAATGCATAGATAAAATATTATATATACATAAAATGTGAAATTATTTCTTCTTTAACGACTTTAAAGAGAAGAAAATTTTGTCACATGATAAAACATGGATGTACTTTGAGGACATCATGCTGAGTGGAATAAATCAGTCACAGAAAGACAAATACTGTATGATTCTACTCATATAAGATATTTAGATTAGTCAAAATTATGGTGACAGAAAGCAGAATGGTGATTTTCAGGGCTACGGTGAAGGGGGAATAAAAAATTGTCCTTTTTAAATAGATATAATATTTTTGCTAGGTAAAAACATTCTAGAGATCAGTTGTCCATTAAAAAGAATATAGTTAACACTACTGAACAATACACTTAAAATGGTTAAGAGGGTAAAATTTATATTATATTCTTTATATTACAATTAAATTTTTTTTTAAAAAAACATAAAACCTCAAAAATTTATTTTGAGCATTTGTGGCTAAAGTTGTGTCCACCAAAAACAAACCAATTCTTTTAAGATCTAAAAAATAGGCCTCGCATATATGACAACTGTGCATCCGGTGGCTTAATACTTGCCAAAAGTCACACAACCTGTTGGCTGTGAGCTGGAAGCCAGATCTCCTGACTTTTAATCTAAAGGGGATTCCTCTGGAGTTTTCTCTCTATCACCTTTCCCTCTGCTACCTTGGCATTTGATACATAGGGACTACTGCAGTAAAAATTCTAGAAGAAATGAATATTTCCCACATTGCCTAATTACTTTCCTTCCTTCTTAGTTGAAGGAAAAAATAAACATTTTCCTCAGTTTTCTAGATGTGTACAAGAACAAGTAACTCTGCATTTAAATAATTTGAATCCTGCTTAGTAAAATGTATGTAACATAACAATGTTAAAATATTTCAAAATACAAAACAATTCTAGAAAGTGATTTGAAAATAACTAAAATGGTGTATTGCCATTAAATGCCTTCATTTGAGACAACCTCTAATGAGTGTTGACTTTTGAACATGTAAAACTTCCCTCTGTGGTATATCTTGCCCCAAAATACATATTTGCTGCTGATTTATAAATAGATTCAAAGAGATATTTTGGAATCTTTGGTTTCTCACAAAGTATTTGCAAAATCTATTATGTTGTATATTTTTTTCAGCCACCAGGTGGCATGTGTTTTGCTGCTAAAGGACACAATGAAACTATATAATAAAGATGTATCCTAAAGAGATGAATTATATCTAATTTTACATATCTAACAAAAGATAATGATAGTGGATTTTGTCATGAATTCAGTCAATAAAAAGCCACATGATAATAAATTTAATAGCTATAAACATGTCACTTAAAGTTAGGTGCTTTAGAGTAGACATCTATCCTAGCAAAGAGCTCATAAACAAAAATTATAATTGATTTAAAATAGTTGAGCATAATTATCTGAATTTATATTTTTAACCTAAGCATTACATTCATTAAGTTGTTTTTTACAATGAAAGCAAAAATGTACACACTTGATTTTTATCATAGTTTATAACCCAAGTTATCAGTGAAAAACCACACAATTACCTAAGTATCAGACCTAATAAAGTTGAAAATAAGCTTCACTTTAAGAAAACTCTCAAGTATAAAGAAATATTAGAAGATATTTATTCATTTTACAAAAAAATATTCTACAAAAGTATTTACTGCAGTGTTACTTGGAAGAGTGAATTTCCTTGGAGTATTTAAATTTTCATCTGACCATGAAAAAGGGAAGAAAGGCCAACCATTGTTAATGAAGTTGTGACAAACCTCTGCGGCTGAAGAAGTCTTTAGAAAAGTAAAGAGATCTCAAAGCAGCTTCTTGGCTCCTCGGCTATCCGCCTGACTCGGCCTGCCTGCCTCCACTCCAGCCTCCGCCATGTCCATTTGTGATCCAGAATCCTACAAGATGTCCACATCCAGCCCCTGAATGTTCAGCAGCTGCTCCTACACGAGCAGGCCCTCTAGCTTCTCTGGGGTGGGCAGCCTCAGCTTCCAAGGTGGCCTGGACACCAGCATGAGCCTGGGTGCAGGCTCTGCCAGGGTCGGTGGTATCACAGCCGTCATGGTGAACCAGAGCCTGCTGCATTCCCTTAAGCTGGAGGTGGACCCCAATATTCAGGCCGTGAGCATCCAGGAGAAGAAGCAGATCAAGACTCTCAACAACAAGTTTGCCTCCTTCATAAACAAGGTGCGGATCGTGGAGCATCTGAACAAGATGTTGGAGACCAAGTGGAGCCCTCCTCCAGCAGCAGAAGATGGCCCACAGCAACTTGGACAGCATGTTCGAGAGCTACCTCAACAACCTCCGGTGGCAGGTGGACACGCTGGGCCAGGAGAAGCTGAAGCTGGAGGCGGAGCTGGGCAACATGCAGGGCCTGGTGAAGACATCAAGAACAAGTACGAGGATGAGATCAACAATCACACAGAGATGGAGAATGAATTCGTCATCAAGAAGGATGTGGATGAAGCTTCCAGAACAAGGTGGAGCTGGAGTCTCCCCTGGAGAGGCTGACAGATGTGATCAACTTCCTCAGGCAGCTGTATGAGGAGGAGATCCGTGAGCTGCAGTCCCAGATTTCTGACACTTCCGTGGTCCTGTCCATGGACAACAACCACTCCATGGACATGGACGGCATCATTGCCGAGATCCGCACCCAGTACGAGGAGATCGCCAAGAGCATGTACCAGATCAAGTACGAGGAGTTGCAGATGCTGGCGGGGAAGCACGGGGATGACCTGTGTTGCAGCAAGACGGAGATCTCTGGGATGAACCGGAGAATCAGCTGGCTCCAGACTGAGATCAAGGGTCTCAAAGGCCGGAGGGCATCCCTGGAGTCCGCCATCACGGATGCAGAACAGCGCGGGGAGAGGGCCGTAAGGATGCCAACAACAAGCTGGTCGAGCTGGAGACCGCCCTGCAGCGGGCCAAGCAGAACATGGGGCGGCAGCTGCGCGGGCACCAGGAGCTCCTGAACGTGAAGCTGGCCCTGGGCATCGATTTCGCCACTTACCGGAAACTGCTGGAGGGTGAGGAGAGCCAGCTGGAGTCTGGCATGCAAAACTTGAGTATCCATACCAAGACCACCAGTGGCTACTCAGGTGGCCTGAGCTTGACCTACAGCTGCGGTCTCAGTTACAGCTTTGTCTTTGGCTCCAGCATGGGCTCCAACTCCTTCAACCCCACCAGCTCCCCTAGGGTCGTGGTGGTGAAGAAGATCGAGACCCGCCACTGGAAGCTGGTGTCTGAGTCCTCTGATGTCCTGCCCAAGTGAAAGGCCACCTCAGCCCCTCCCAGGCTGCCCCCTCCTGGGGCCACCCCAAAGTCTGTGGGGGAGGCGGCTTTGCGGGGTGGGGGGATTTAGGGAATGGGAGCCACTCCTGAGGCTTAGCCCTAGCCCTCAGCTCACTCCTAAGGGGAGTTTACTGCCTGGGGTATCCCCCTCTTACCTGTGCCCCCAACTAAAACCTAATTCAATTTTTCCCCCCCAAAAAACTTCAGCTAACTCTTCCAACCAAAAAAAGAAAGGTGAAAAGTTAGTATTTGCTATTTTTTATTCTTCTTTCAATAATTTACCTTTCTTTCTCTCTGCAACCTCAAATCCAAGTAGCTAAGCCATTTTGTGTTTGCTGTACTAGACAGTCATGTCACAAAGCAGAAAACAAAGAATATGGAGTGTTCTTAGCTTGAGTTTTCAAAAATTACACTTTTGCAGAATGAATATGACTATTTAAAAAATATTCTGTTAATTAAACTTCAAACTATAAGTTTTCATTTGAACTTATTTTTAATTGACAATAGTTTTGTATATTTATAACATACAACATTATATTTTGAAATATGTGTACATTACGAAATGTTTAAACAAGCTAATTAACATACACCTTACCTTATGTACTTCTCACTTTTTTGGTGAGAACATATAAAGCCTAATCTCTTGGCATTTTTTTTGGTATATAGTTCATTGTTATTAACTGCAAATATGTTGCACAATAGACAATTTCATTTGGCTAACTGCGAATTTGTATCCTTTATCCAATGTGTTCCCTGTCCTCACTCATAACCCCAGTCTTTGGCAACCACCATTCTACTTTCTGCTTCTATAATTTCAATTTTTTTAAAATTTTTCATGTGTGAGATTATGTGGTATTTGTCTTTCTGTGCCTGACTTAGTTCATTTGGTATATTATCCTCCAGGTTCATCCATGTTATTGCAAATGACAAGATTTCCATCTTTTATAAAGCTGAATAGTATTCCATTGTGTTTCTATACCACAATTTCAATTTCTTTTCCTTTTTCTTTTTTTTTTTTTTTTTTTGAGTCGGAGTCTCACTCTGCTGCCCAGACTGGAGTGCAGTGGCCGCTCCTGGCCACCGCAGCCTCAACCTGCTGGGCTCTGGCGATCCTTTCGCCTCAGCCTTCCAAGTAGCTGGAACTACAGGTGCGCGCTATCACGCCCGGCTAATTTTTTGATTTATTGTAGAGATGAGGTCTCGCCAAGTTGCCAGGCGGGTCTCGAACCCGCGGGCTCAGGCAACCCACTCACCTCAACCTCCCAAGGCGCGGGGTTACAGGCTGAGCCACTGAGCCCGGCTCACACTTTCAATTTCTTAATCCATTTATCCTTTGATGGGCAGTTAAATTGATTCCATATCAAGACTAATGCGAATAATGCTGCAGTGAACACTGCAGTGTAGCTAGCTCTTCAACATAATGATTCCATTTTCGTTAAGTATATACCCAGAAGCAGGATTGCTGAATCATATGACAATACTATTTTTAATTTTTGAGGAATCTCCATACTCTTTTCCATAATGGTTGTATTAAATTACATTTCCACCAAGAGGGTGTAAGGATTCTCTTTTCTCTACATTCTCTCCAACACTTATTATATTTGATATTTTTGATAATAATCATTCTAATGTCAGTTGACATTTCAATGTGCTTTTAATTTTTATTTCCCTGATAACCGATGATGTTGAAAATTGTTAAATATACTTGTTGGCTATGTGTATGTCTTCTTTTGAGGAACTGTCTATTTAAATTATTTGCCCAATTTATAAATGTGGTTATTTGTTTTCTTGGTATTAAGTTGCTTCAGTTCCTTATACAGTTTGGATATTAACCCTTTATCAGCTGTTTGGTTTGCAAATGTATTATCTCACTCTATGTATTGGCTCTTCATGCTGTCAATTGTTTATTTTTCTGTGCAAAGGTTTTTCGTTTGATGTAAGCTAATTTATCTATTTTTAGTTTTGTTTTCTCTGCCTTTATGTTTATATATAAAACATCATTGCCCAGGCCACTGTCATGGAATTTTTATCCAATGCTTTCTTATAATAGTTTGACAGTATAAGGTTTTATGTTTAAGATTTTTTTTTTTATTTTAAAAATGTGGGGTACAATTCAGGGTTGGGTATACAGATGTTTGTTATGCAGGTATCCTCGTTGATGAGGTATGTCCTCCCTCCCCTGGCAGTTTCCCTCAACTGCCAATCCCACCTCCCTATGTTTAAGACTTTAATCCATTTTAGTTGATATTTGTATATAATGTGAGATTGGATCTAACTTCAAACTTCTGCATGTGAATATCTAGTTTTCACAACACCATTTAGTAAAGAAACAACCCTTTCTCTGTTTCGTGTTCTTGGCATCTTTGTGGAAAATCAATGAATTGTAGATGCTTAAACTTATTTTGGGGTCCTCTATTTTGTTTCATTGATCTGTGTTCTGGTTTTATTTCAGTACGATGATGCTTTAGTTGTTATAGTTTTGTAGTTTATTCTGAAGTCAAATAGTGTGATGCCTCCAGCTTTGTTCCTTTTGCTCAAGACTGTTTTGGCTATTTGAGGGGTGTGTGTGTGTGTGTGTGTGTGTGTGGGTGTGTGTGTTTTAAGGATTTTAAGGATAACCTTCTTTATTTCTGTAAAAAGTGGTATTGGAATTTTGATAGGAATTATATTGAATTTGTAGATCACTTTGGGTAGTATGGCCATTTTAACAATATTACTTTTTTTTCCAATTCATTAGCATGGGATATTTTTTAATTTATCTGTGTCTTTTCCACTTTCTTTCATCAAGGCTTTATTGTATTCAGTGTGCAGATCTTTCACCTTCTTGGTTAAGTTTATTCCTAAGTGGGGTTTTTTAGGTGTTGTAAATGGTATTGTTTTTCAGATAGTTCATTGTAAATATATCAAAATGCTATTGGTTTTTAGGATAATTTTATATCCTGCAATTCTACTGAATTTATGTGTTAGTCCTTACAGATTTTGGTGGAGTCTTTAGGGTTTTCTGTATATAAAATTATGTCATCTGTAAACAGGGATAAGTTACCTTCTTCCTTTCTGAACTGGATGCATTTTATTTCTTTCTCTTGCCTGATTGCTCTGACTAGGACATTCAGTACTATGTTAAAGAAAAGCAGCAAGAGTGAGTGCTTTTGTCCTGTCCCTGATCTTAGAGGAAAATCTTTCAAATTTTTGCCATAAAGTATGAAGTTAGTCGTGGTCTTAGCAGATATGGCCTTAATTGTGTTGTTGTACATTTTTTCTATAAAAACTTTGCTGAGAGTTTTTAGCATAAGAGCGTGTAGAATTTTGTCAAATGATTGTTCTGCATCTATTGAGATGATCATATTGTTTTGTTCTTCATTCTGTTAATGTGGTACATTACATTTTTCGGTTTGTTTGTGTTGAATCTTCCTTGAATCCCAGGGATAAATCCCACTTGATTATATCGGAAGATCCTTTTAATATGCTTTTGAATTTACTGTGCTAGTATTTTGTTGGGGATTTTTGCATGTAGGAGGAATTATCTTTTTGGTTTTGTTTCTGCGTCTTTTTTTTCTTGAGAGGGAGGCCCTTGTAGTACACTCAGAATTTGTTTCTCCAGATAAAATCGTCAACCAAAATTCTTATCTGGAAGTTCTGAGAAGGTTGCATCACAGCTTGAGCAAGAAGTGTCCCAAGTTGTGGCAAACAGGTGACTGGTTCTTCCACCATGACAATGCACCTGCCCACATCGCGCTTAGTAATCAGCAGTTTTTGCCCCAAAATGGCATGACCCCTGAGCCCCACCCTTTCTATTCACCTGTTCTTGCCTTGAGCCACTTCTTTTGTTTTCCGAGATAAAAAATAAATTCTCAAAGGGAAACATTTTGCTGCTGTCAGAAGAGGTGAAACAGAAAACAGCAGAAGCAATAAAAGGCATCAAAATTGACAACTTCAAAAATCATTTTGAGCAGTGGAAAAGCGTCTCAATAGATATATTGCATCAAATGGAGAGGATTTTGAAGGTGACTGAAGTTTAAACATGTAAGAATAAATGCACCATTTTTTAATAAATAAATTCTGCTTTGGGGGACCCCCTTATATGTTCATCAGACATTTGGACCTGTATTTTTATTTTCTTGTAACGACCTCTTCTGGCTTTGGTAGATATGAATATTGACATAGCAAAAAAGTATGAAAGAAAAAAATTGTATAAGAAGGGGTATTGGAAAAACAGTTTATTCTCCGGGAGCTGGAATAGATCTTCATGTGTAAAGAGGAAAGACATATCTTCAGATCCCAGAGCAAGAATGTCAGTACTCTGCTTCTTATTTCAAGCCCTGAGGTAGCACCAAACTTAAGAGAATGAAAGTGAGTGACTGTGCATCCAGGCCAGACAAACAGGTCTTTAGAAAAAGCCTCATAGAGATGTATTCACCTCAAAGTTGTAGAAAAACAATGGAGAAAATTCTGTGTGCCAAAACTGGGGTTAAGGGACTACATGAGTGGAACAAAGATCATCTTATGGGCACTTTACCTGTATTTATGAAGCCACAAATGTCTCAAGGAGTGTCTTCATAGACAAATGTCTTAAAAATGACCTGTATTTTCTAACTCATAATGTCTTGATTAGATTACAGTTCTTCAGAACTTAGAGGCAACTCTATGGCAGGAAGGAACCCCAACTTTTTTAAGATGATTTGTTTAAGGCAAAAGAACCAAAAGTTGAAAATTGAAACTGTATTGAATCATAGAAAAAAAATAAGTAAAGTGGTGTATATGTTTTTGTACAACTGAGCATGTGCAATGAGATTGTACTACCTTTCAGAAATAAGATGCTGTTAGTATTTTCTGAACTTATTGCCCTGGGCTTACTTCTCTTTTGTTCTTCTGTAGTATTTGGTAAAGGTATTTTTGGAATATTGGCCTTTGTCAGCCCTACAGTCGGGCATTGAAAAAAAAAAAGTTTTGTTTCCACAGGTGTACATGAGAGGTAGAACAAAGTGCTTATGGGGCCAACTTTGTCATTAATGAGATTCCCTAAGAGAACTCCCAGAGAAGATGAATCTCAAGGTAAATGTCTTCTCACCTACTGATTTTCTTTCTTTCATTTCACCCGAATTTTGTAAATGCCGATAGCAATAGACTGTATTTTATAAAGTTATATGAGACAAACAATAATGTTCACTAGCATAACATATATTCTTAACTTGAATCTTCGTAATAATGACAAGGCGGTTTGTTGAGAATGACTGCCAACATTCTGGAATGAGAATCTCATGTACCTTAGTCTACATAATTATCTATAATCAACTCTGCAAGGGCTGCAGAGGGCTCTGATTTCAGTTTCTAGTGTGGTGAGAATAGTTCTCATTATTTCTGAATTGATTCTCCTGTCCCATGAGGCATAGTCTGCAATGAAATATCCGTGTCTTATTTTAGCTGCGTGAACTACTGATCTTGGAAAGTTCTTAACCTTTGCTTACCAACCTTGGGGATGACAACATAATGCCATGGCTCTCCACATCTCTAACCTGAGTATCACAGGATTGGTGCCCATCTTATCTGAAAGTTGTAATAATATAAAGAGTCGTCCCATATTTGTTGAACACATACTATGTGTGAGAATCTATTCTGGGCATCCACATGCCTCATTACATACTATGTGTGGTTCTTTTACATGAAGAGTATATTTTAACTGAAACTGCAACTAGATCCTTGGTTTTGTTCTGTCATGACATTTTATAGTTAACATCATTAGACACACCCACAAGCAAGCATAGTTCAGGACTTGTTTATGTATTCAATTCATGCCCAATATCATGCAGATGAAACCGAGATTAGCCATTCCTGAAAGTGTCAGATAATGTTTCACAAAGAAAGTCGTGCTTGAACTTTGACTTAAATGGTGACTAACAATTTGATGTGAAAGGTGTGGATGAGAATAGCCCAGCAGAGGGAGCAGTGTGTTTAAAGAAAGTTTTCTGGATCAGGAGTGCTTGGCACATTTTAGGAATGGCAAAAAATTGGTCGATCTCATAAAATAAAGGGGACTTTGTTGCAGAGGAATGCATTTGAAACATGCATACTCTGAGGCTGATGTACCAAAGCAAGCCGCAGAGCCAATGAATGAGTTTAGGTTCCTGTTTAGCCTCTCCATTTCTACCTCAAAAGGTGATGAAATAAAGTATATGAACAAAAAGGCTCTAAAACAAAGTCAAATGCTGGAGCTGATGATGAAAATAAGGAGTTTAATAAAGTCATATTTCTTAGTCCCAAAATAGAATTTTTGACCAAATAATGGTATGTGGAATCTAATGGCAGTTTGACCAATGCCATGAACACCTTTACTAAATGTTCAATATGGGAACAAGGAAAAGCAATTCTTAAAACTGCTGATCAAACACCCCAATAACAATCTAGAGAAACTGAAAAAAATTATATTCAATTCTTGATTATATACCTTAGTTATTTTTATCACACTTTAAGGGGAAAATCGTTTGCTATAAAGGCGAAATATTTTGTCTTAGACCTGATTTCTCAAAAGTGTAAAGGGTCTACTTCAGTTCAATTGGGTGTCCTATAATGTCTTATAAAATATTAACTCTAAGTTATTTTCTAAGATTTTGCATCATGCTCAGATGTATTATTTATGATAGATGCTTAATATTATGTTGTATCAATATTATTCTTAAAATGTACTAAACAAATCTTTAGCTAAATTTTTAATTTTATACTTTTTTGTGGATTATTTATTGATACAAAATATTTTACATATATGTAGGGCACATGTGAGCATTTATTATATGAATAGAATATAAAATAATCAGGTCAGGATATTTGCAGTATTCATTCTTTTGAGTGTTTAATTCTATGTGCTTGTAATATTTCAGATCTTCTCTTCTAACTGCTTTGAAATGTACACCATATTGTTGCTAGTAGTAGTGGTTCTACTTATCAAATATTGTGGATTATCGCTTCCATGTAACTATATGTTTGTTGCCACTTCTTCTATATAACTATTTGTTTGTTCCCATTAACTCTCCTCTCTTTACCCCCCTCCCATACACACACACACACATTTCTACCCTCTGGTATCTTGAATTCTATTCTCTATCTCATGAGATCAGCTTTTTTTTAACTCCTACATATGAATGGGAACATGTGGTATGTGTCTTTCTGTGCCTGATTGATTTCACGTAACATAATGACCTACAGTTTTAAACAAGTTGCTGCAAATGGCATGATTTTATTCTTTTTTGTGGATGAATTATATTCCATTGTACATATATACCACATTTTCTTTATTCACTCATATGCCAGCGTACACTTTGGTTGGTTTTATATCTTTGTTATTGTGAACAGAGCTGTGATAAACATAAGCATGCAAGTAGTCTTTTGATATACTGATTCCTTTTCCTTTGGATAAATATACAGTAGTGGGATTGTTGAGTCGTATGGTCATTCTATGTTTCTTTTTGAGATATCTCCATACTGGTTGTACTAATTTCCATTCCTACAAACAGTGTATAAGTGTTCCCTTTTTGTTGCATCTGAGCCAGTATCTTTTTTGTGTGTTTCTCTTTTAAATGGAGTGAGATGATGTCTCATTGTGGTTTTGATTTACATTTCTCCAATGATTAGTGATGTTGAACATTTTTTGCAGATAACTGCTAGCTATATGTATGTCATATTTTGAGAAATGACTACTCTTGCTTTTAACCCATTTTTAATGGGATTATTATTTTTTTTAATATTGAAGTGTTTAAGTTCATTTTATATTCTGGATATTAGTCTCATGCCACAAAAATAGTTTGAAAATATTTTCTTTCATGCAACAAAAATAGTTTGAAAATATTTTCTTTCATGCAACAGGTTGTCTCTTCACTTTGTTGATTGTTTCTTTTGATGTACAGAAACTTTTTGGTTTATTAAAATCCCATTTGTTTATTTTTGCTATAGTTGTCTGTGCTTGTGTAGTAATATATGTAAAATCTTAGCCTAAACCAATGTCTTGCATTGTTTTCCCTATTTTTTTTTAACAGTTTCATAGTTTGAGGTTGCATGCATAAGCCTTTACCCCATCTTGAGTTTATTTTGCATATGGGGAGAGAGGGGTCCAGTTTTATTATTCTACAAATGGATATCCAATTGTACCAGCACCATTTATTGACGAGTGTGTCCTTTCCTCACTGGACAGTCTTGGTGCCTTTATAAAAACTCAGCTAGGTATAAATTCTCAAATTCATTTCTGAACCTTCTATTCAGTTTAATTAGTCTATGTGTCTGTTTTCATGAGGAGGAACTCACACACACACACACAAAATTATCTTTTTTTGGAGGGCAGGACCCTTGTAATACACTTGGATTTTGTCCCTCCATAAAAAACAGTCAACAAAAGTTTTTATCTGGAAGTTTTGAAAAGTGTGCCTCATGACTTGCAGAAGAAACGTCTTAAGTTGTGGCAAACAGGGGACTCGTTCTTCCACCATGACAATGCACCTGACCACACTGCACTAAGTGTTCAGCACTTTTTACCAAAAATGGCAAGGCCTTCGTGCTCCACCCTCCCTATTAACCTGATCTTGCCCCAAGTGACCTTTTTCTGTTTCCCCAGAAGAAAAAAATCCTCAAAGGGAAATATTTTGCTGATGTGAAAGAGGTGAAAGATAAAATGACAGAAGCACTAAAAGACATCAAAATTGATGCATTCAAAACTGTTATGAGCAGTGGAAAAAGCTTCTCAACAGGTGGAGAACACTTGGAAAGTGATTGAAGTTTAAACATTTAAGAATAAATACACAATTTTTAAATAAATAAATTCCATGGGGGGCGCTCAACTTCATATGCCAATACCACATTGTTTTGATGCCTATAGCTTCATGATATATTTTGGAATCATGTAGTGATGCTTCTAGCTTTGTTCACTTTGCTCAGTTTTGCTTTGGCAATTCGGACTCTTTTTGGTTCCATACAAATTTTAGATTGATTTTATCTAAATCTGTGAAAAATGATGTGGGTATTTGGATAGTAGTGGCATTGAATCTTTAGATCCCTTTCAAAATTATGGTGATTTTTAACAGTATTAATACTTCTGATACATGGACATGAGATGTGTTTTCAGTTGTTTGTGTCCTCTTTAATTTCTTTCATCAGTGTTTGGTAGTTTTCCTGGTAGGATTTTTCATCTCATTGGTTAAATTTATTTCTAGGTATTTTATTTTTTGTAGGTATTGTAAATCAATTGCCTTCATGTTGTATATCTCATCATATACAAGAGATAACTTAAGATATATTAAATACTTTATTTATTTATTTATTTATTTTGAGTTGGAGTCTCACTCTGTCGCCCAGACTGGAGTGCAGTGGCCGCTCCCGGCCACCGCAGCCTCGACCTGCTGGGCTCCGGCGATCCTTCCGCCTCAGCCTTCCAAGTAGCTGGAA